>JAUESI010000036.1:6385995-6431781 GCA_032275145.1 Synergus laeviventris
TAGCTATGACTCTCCTCATGTTGTTTATGGACATATAGATAGAACGTGTAGGTGTTGACAAAAGTTTTCCATTGGTAATCTCCTCGGTAAGACTTACAGCCATTGATATTTATACAGGGTGTCTCAGGTCTAATTCTGCTTAATTCTCGAAGGCGATCGTGAAAATTGAAGTGAATTATATCCCTTCCTTGAAATAAAATTATCAATGTTTCAATGTAGATGTAATTCTGCAGAATTGTTCTCGATTAAAGTGTCGAAAATTTATAAATCAAATTCTCAGCGCTTTTAATTCAAAACAATACCGTTTTTGATCACTTTGATCACTTTTTCTTTATACACCCATATAGGTCCGAACAGTTATACCTGGGACACCGTGTATATATAGGTGTATGCAATTTATACGCGAAAGATAATCGCTGATAAGAGAGATGCACGTGGCTGATTCAATAAAAATTCAATATTTTTCATTTAAACATATGGGATTTTTAAAATATTTATATAGTGTTTAATCTGCAGTGACATTCAACTTCGTAAAGAGTAAATTTGAAATCTATCTTTTATATATCTATATATCGCACAGAATTTGTAAACTCTATCATGAATCTGAGAATTACAATGTATTTTAGAAATTAATTTTTGTCATATTTGTTTCGGTTTAATAATGTTTTCTGATTCGGATCTTACTTTTCTTTTGTTACGTAAAATGGAAGTTTACAAGAAAAACTTACTTGTTTAAAAAATATATTTGACACTTCGAAAAAGTCAAGAGTCTTGCTCGCTTAATCTCGACTTTTGTTGACAATTTCAAGTTATTCAAGAGTTCAAAATTTCAAGAGTTGACAAGCGAGAATCGAGAAATAGCTATTTTAAATCATTGCTGAATTTGAAATACGATTTTCTAGCAAAAATCTTAAATTTTTACCACGTTATCTGTGGAGTTTTATCTTTAATTTAATCTAATTCAACCTAAAAATTCTACCCAGGTTCGCAAATACGACTTAAAATGTCAGAGCTTAACAACTGAAGTTCCTGTAAATTCTTTAAGATGTTAGTGGTAAATATATTTTTTCTCGAATTCTGTGACCGATATGTAATTGTCTACCTGTACCTATGACACTTAAATACATATAGGTGTAATTTGCAAAGAATAAGTAGGTACTGGATGTTCAGGGCGTGTCTTTAAACCCACGCTTGTTCATTACGCAATACAAGCCTCGAAAGTAGTGGCCTATAGTAAAAAAAATTCTTTGCTTTCAATGCATCCAACCAATAAACCTAGAAGTGCTTCTTGTACATGAATAAATCATTACCATATTCATAATAATAACAGGAGTGTTTTGTTACTTCATAGAAATTTGAATACACAATTTCTCCAGAATTTATGTATACATCAGGCCCTTTTTCTAGAAGTTTTAATTACCACTCTTGTTCTCATAAATTTATGATAGATACAAAAAATGATCTAAAAATGTAAAACTATTCCAAGTGTTGAAAGTATATTTGCGAACGCCCAAACGAATATTCAACAGTAGATAAAATGAAAAGATGGATCAAGTGTCGAATTTTTTTACCGTGTCTGCTGTAGTCGGAATTCTTATCACGTATAGAACCTTCTTATCACCTATTGTGCAGACGTGTTCAACCTCCGTAAATTTTATTATGCCTAGTTATTACTGGTAAGCCAATCCAGACTAATCTCACTATAGACAAGAAGTAAAATACATAAAAAAGGACGCGCGTAAAAAAGTAGCGTAATTATATTTCATCACGCGTGGATTCTTAAATAGCTTTATGTAGTTGTAAAAATCGACCAAGTGTGTCAACCACTTGTAACTTTACTTTATATTTGATTAAGTTATTTCATTTATTCAAATACTTCTACCAATGAACGAACACTTGTCTGTAGATAAATAAGGGTTTTCTCAAGGTCACGTTTCTCCAGAGCTAATATTCGTGTCTACCTCCGTATTCAATTATTTTCTAACCCCAACTCTATCGTAAAAGGTATTAAATGTGAAAAAAAAACATGGGAATATTTAATATTAACTTTGTTCAAGCACTCTATTGGAAAAAAATGAGAACGTCAAAATTATGTAAGAGGAAATCTGGCTAAAAATGACTTTGATGTAATCGCCCCCCTGAGAAATTGAATAGGTTGGCAACTGAACTCATGCTAAACGGTACCGGTTCTGCACGTGGTTGCATCCGAATGTATGTATGTATTTGTTACTTACTCTTGAAGCATCACTCCCGATTCCAAAAGTAAGTTCTTCTGTTCCTTATAAATTAAAGATCATTCCAAATGATAAAAATCGGATATTTTTCAGGTTAAACACGATCAACACAGGGAGTAACACAACAATATGAGACACTGATCCTTGTGGTTTTGCAAAAACTGGCGTTGCTTTGAAAACAGTTGAAAGGAGCCTTTTCCCTAGAACGGGCGCTTTTGCCTCGCTCAACTATTGACCTATTTTCCTCTCTTTCTATTCCTTACTCTTTATTATTTTATCCTTTTCCACACTTTGAATCGAATCACGCGCAAAGGATGTGCGCGCGTTTTATGCGTATCGTCAAACCGCGCGTACGAACGAGGCAAGACTGATCACTGATCCACTGATCGCAGCTGAGAAACCAGCCAGTGTCTATTATGTTGGTACTCCCGGACAAGACGAATGTTAGTGTAGGAAGTTCTCAAGAGTTATTTCTCATCTGAAGATCTAAAACGTAGGCGTAAGACTCAAAACTTGAGGGTTTTCGGTGAAGTTTCGAATCGCATGCAAGTCTCCAGGATAAACTTATAGACGCATTTATATATGAGCGTTTTCTCCTCTATTTATATAAAGTAGTTACGTAGTTACGTGGTACTATTTATATTTAACTTTTCCCTGTTGAGATGATCAATGAGAGTACATACTTCGAGATTTCCAAACAATAAATTCTGCAAAGTGCATGATGTTTTGAAATTTTCGTTTGGGATCAACAAAATATTTCCGAAGAGTGTTTGTAAAAATGATTTTTCGTCATATTTACATTTATAATAATGCCGTTCAAGACGATGAATGTCAAAGAAAAAGTCTAGAATAGGATCCAAATAAGTTATCGTTTATTCTGAATTCGTAAAAGATTCTCTAACTGATAATATATTTAAAAATTGCAGTAAAGAAATGGTAACCATAAAACGAACAACTCCCACTATTCAGTTACGTGAGTGAGTCCCCTCTAGCCTAGGGAACCTGTGAAACAGGATTCTCTCCGAGATTCTCCCTGTGGTTTGGTCCAATTTGTGTTTGTTTATATATATATATATATACATATGTATACAGAGAGAAACTGAGAGTAACATGCCCAACAGTGGGATTCCGATGCCGTGAAAATTGTTGAATTCGAACCTTCCAAACGGACTTCTCTTTCTATCCTAAAGTGTAGTGGCGCCTCTGATGGCCAAATCGTGTATCAATGTCCGCAAATAGTATAAAAATCATCAAAATTAACCAAAATGTCCAAATGTAGTCAGTACTCAGTTTCTGCATTACCTGCTACTACCTTGTCTTTCATGCGTTATGCTTGCACGACGCACATTGACACAACGCCTTGCCTTACACGATAGTTTTCCTTCCTCATGAGGAAACTAAAAAGAAAATATGCGAATGCATTTTGGAGCGAATTAACATTAGATATTCAATGAAACAGAGAGAAACCTTAATATATATGTTAACCTCGAATTACCCTTATCAATATTTTTACCAATGCAAAAACCCAAAATCACCTGTCTGATTTCAAACTTAATTTTTTATACTAGAGCTACAATACATATCACGGTTTGGATTTCTAAACCATTTCTTTTTTTTACATGAAATATTTTCATCAAATTTCAGAAAAGCTGTGATTTGGTTATATAAAGAGACGTCTGAAAAGAACTCTGCACCATTCATATTGAAAAATATCTCGGTCTTTTATATACCTTATGTTATAAATATATCTTTATTTTGCAATACATCAAAAAAGTATAATATGTTTAAATCAAAAGGTAGGTAGAAATTAAATAAAATGAATTTTTTTTTATATTTCTCTTTTAATAAAAACGAACAATTAAAAAATAACATTTAAAAATTATTTATTTTTGAAAAACTGTCTTCTTTGGCTCGTTGGTTCACTTCCATCTGAATTCAATTGACATGAAGATGAACCTCATTTATATCCTCTGGGCATGTTTACTCTCAGTTTCTGTCTGATATATATGTATATAAATTTAGAAGTAGGTATTTGCAGAAGAAGAAGAAGAGCACGATCAGAAAATATTTTAGTCAAAAGTAAAATTTATACTCACCTGCTGCTGTCCATAATGATGAATTTCGATCACTGTAGTTAATTATATATGTATTACAAATTACATGGATAATATAACCCTTGCAGAGATTTTTAGTTTCGTGACGTAACACACTTCAGTTATTCCATTTCTTCTACTCTGATTCACAGAGTCATAACATCCTCAGTTTACAGTTGGAATTTCTATTTTTAAGGTAGACTCACAGTAATCACGATTTTAATAATGGAATAATAATGGTCATCATATAATCATAATACAATCCACTTTTTTATTCATTTTATATATCAAAAAGCAATTGGTATATCATTTAATCCCAATCAGGGATTAAATCTATATTAAATATCATTATAATTCCTAGTAGAACATCTTCAAATTAATAAAATATTCAAGAGTAATTTGAAGATTGGAAATAAATTAAAAAACGTTGTGAAATATTTGTTAAAAATGATTAATACTTTTTAATGATAAAATTAATTAAAAGTGTTAATAAAAATACATTTTTAATCAATTAAATTACATTGATCACTGGATTAGCTTCTAATTATCCTAGATGTATCCTTGAGATACACATATTAATGGTGGAAAGGTTTACATAATAAGCATTACCCTAATTACTTAAGTACCCATAAGAAATTATTGTAATCCATTCGCTTATGATTGATTATGTCTGCCTTTCGATCGCAGAAACTTGTTTACTTTCTGCAAGGGTGATTGGTCTTAAAATGTTTTTTTCGAGACTTCTCTTTCTATAAAAGGAATCATTAATATCGTCACGAACTACTTTATAAATGTAGGTAAAATAAATCGACTATGAACCCATGCCTTTTGCGCGACTGCGAGTCGCGACTATATGACGCCTTGTTTAGTTTGATTTCTCGTTCTTTCAAAATAAAATTTATCAACTTAAGGGCTTGTCTACTTTACCATATGACCACATTTCGATAACGCAGGTTTTTTTCTACAATTCTAACTTTTTCAAAAACATAATAGTACACAGCGGTCAACAACGTGAACACGCACATGTCCTTATTTTTGTTTTAGGTAACCGTAACACTGAAATCCGGATATTACACTCGATTAAAAAGAGTAAAAATTTCAACAAACACCGGGCAAATATTACAGTATCATGTACGTGACAAAATTATCTGCAGATGATAGTCCGTGATGATTACTCAACCAGCGACAAGTCACGAAATATTGTCTATATGTTAATCCTCCTTATCTTCCGCTGGGAAAATACACCTGTAATAATAATCTTTTTCTATAGAAGTATAAAGAGCTTATACTAATTTTCTTCATATATGTAACTGACCCTCATAAAACCAATCTTTTATTGTTTCCTTTGAGAACATTTTTGATAAGCATGGCATGTAATAGGAAAATCGATACGCACTGCCAAAAGAGTCATTTGAAGTCGACGTTGGGTAGAATTGTCGCGACACAAAGGCGCGTATTTCACGAATAATATGGGGAAGGAAACCCTCGGTTATTATAGTGACATATAACATCCTGTGTTAGAATTACCTCCAACAAAATATACATTCTCAAACAGAGGTGACAGGTTTCTCTATACGACCCTGTGACAGAACACATATTTTCACGGATGATATGAAGCTCTTGAGTTAAAATTCTCATATTGTTTGTGATTTTTGATAATCACACTTGAAAATAAAGTCTAAAAAACTGTTCTCAACATGAATCAACTTCTTTTTATAGTGACAAGTTAATTATTAAATATCCCATTGTTTTCATAACGTCGAATAATTTATTTGGAAACTTTTAATCAGCTGTTTGACATTGATCATTACTCGTCTAAACTAACTTGCGTGCCTCGGCAATTTATCAAGGTCGCTTGGGTTCTTTCTTTCGCTTTCGCAATTTCTTTCTTTCTTTCTCTCTCTCTCTGCATATATATATGTATACGCCTATATATAATATGTGTATGTCGAGGGTGATTACGAAACAAAATTCGTAGGTTAACGTTCTCGCACGTGCTCGACCTCTGACAATATTTTGTTGCTGAACATAAATAAGCAACTTCGATTCTGACGTGTGAAATACCTAAGTACACAAAGTGAAAATCCTAATAATTCAGAAAACTGTGGCATGTGAAGATATAAAAGTGTAAAAATTGTTGTAAGCCATCACAAATGAAAAAAATGTGTACACGTACGATCGTGCAGATCGGTATATATATGTATGACAGTTTGAGACTTTGAGTCTATACTTAGCGATTCGCAGCAGTGATTCTCACTTAAAAGTGATCTTCAAGATAATGAAACATCGTTGCATGACATACATTTGGATGTTAAATTTTTTTACACTTGAGATATGCAATTTTATATGTACTATAAAAAATGATATCTTATTGATTAGTGTTGATTTAGCTTCTTATTACTGAGAATTTATACCATGCGCGATATGCATGATAGATTATTATAAGCATTGATTGAAATGCAAATAGTATAGACACCCATGTTATATAATTTATATCCTTAAAGAAAACTGTTGACACTTTCGTTTGAGTCTCTGATATTATGTCTCTGCAGGAAACATAATTATTGCAGTCACTTATTAACTTTCTAAAATAATTTCACTTCCTTAAATATAGGATTTTCAATTCTATCTGAATTATTTTCACTTCATATATTTTACAATTTATCAATCTTTAAAAAAACTGACATTTTTTTCCCGCAAATATGTTAAAATACTTGTTGATTGTTTATTGCCAAAATATCATAATTTGAGGAAATTGATAATTTAGCAGCTCCTCAACTTAAAATTTTGAATTCTGTAATTCATCTAATAAAAATGAGGTATTGATTTGAATTGAAAGCGTTGTGAATTTGATTTAAATTGTCAACACTTTAATCGAGAACAATTTCAGCAAGATTGAATCTATATTGAAATGTTGATAATTTTATTTCAAGGAAGGGATTAACTTGACTTCAATTTTCCCCGATCGTCAGAATTATAACATGTTCATTCTTGGTCGCAGGATTTAACAGGATTGCTTTGAATTAAGAGAGTTGAAAAATCGCCCATATTCCCACTACTTTCTATACAGTTTAATTAACTCCTTTTTACCAGGTATACTTTGCAATTCCAATTTTTTTAACGAAAAATAAATAAATGAAAGATTTCTGGAATATCGACAGTAAAATGCAAGTTTTTGGTTTCTTCTTTATTCTCAGCAGCCTCAGAAATCGATCAACGTTTGCCTGCGTTTGCTTTCATATCGACTGAGAACTGTGAAAGGATGAATTCGTGGTTCTTGAATATACCGCTTCTCACTTTCAGTGGCGCTGTGCCAGAAAACCATGAATCAGATATTCAGATTTGGCTGGATTTGGCCGTCTGACAGGGTACGCACTTCTTCTACTATCCATGTAAATATTTATTTAAACGAGAGCTATTTTGATTTTGCACGGCTTAGACGCATATGTACTTTTAGCAGAATTCTAACGACATTTAGCTCGTTTGAAAATAATTTTGCCTTCGTTGATTTTAGATCTGAGCTTTCAGTATATTGTCAGACTTTTCTCTCAGGAATCCAACCTTCCCGACAGCGGTTTGAAATTCCAAAATAAGTATAATGTTTACAAATTAATCGCAAAACTACTTGGAGAAAGATTACCATTTGTTAACGTTATTATTATGCCTCTACTTTTAAAATATATCGTTAATACATCGTAAGTAACAATCATACATGCAATAAGTAAATGTTTAAATATATTTATATTCTTTCATGTCATCTTCGTATATTATTTACTTTACGCTGCGGGAGACACTAAAAAACTATTGCAAAATTCGTCCTCGTCTGTTTCGCCTAAAAGTTAAACCGATACTTTCAATACATCCATTCCGAGAATTTTTATGAACAGCGTCTAAGCAAATTTAGAATTTCCATGTTACCATGTAGGTAAACTCTCACAAGAACATTTTGTAAACATATAAATAATGCTATTTTCACCCTGGGTTCATTCTTTCAATACTTTATATATCAGTCTTGTATTTTTTTTTCTCTATCAATGATTAAAGAAATTATAAGAAAATGAAAGCCATGGAGGAATATTTTATTAAAGTTTTATAATTCGTAGGAAAAAAAACTGGTAAAAATGTGTTAGACGTACAAATTGCTGACTTGGAATGATTTACAGAATGCAGTGTGTCAAGGAGAGTGCATTGTACCTTTTCGAGTACTTAACAAGCATCGTTGCGTCAGATAAGGGTAAATACTTCATGATGTTTGTAATTTGCATAGAGATATTACATTTTTTATTTATATTGTAGATTACTATAGCTTCATATTTTTTAATAATTTTGAGATATTTTTATTTATATTCTTGCTGGCATTTCTTTATTTGGTTGAGTAACTTTTGCTATAGTAGTAATAGATATATAAATAATAATTGGTATTTGATATGCAGTGCATCACATTGAATTAAAAAATACTTTGATTCATGTAAGTATCAGATATAGTAATAGTGCACATAGGAATAATAGGTGTTGGAAGTTCATATACTTTCAAATGTCCTTCTCCTTCACCCTCGTTTTCATTTATAAGATTTAAATGTTGACGCCTGATATTTACAAAAAATTTTATTCGCGCTTGATGGTTCTTTTCAAAATGAGCACGTATACCAATATTTGCCAAGGACAAGTTTCAGCAGATACTATTTCTTTTGAACCAGTTTGGAGGTGGGTCAATTGATTTGCAATCCACGTGTCTGGGAATATATCAGTCAATTCTTTCGAAAGTTATCGTGCTCATAAACTAAAAATCTACAGACAGCCAGACACATTCATAAAAACATGTTTTTTGGGTTCAGGAGGTCACAAAACGTGGACATTTAACAAAAGCGGCAGAGGGGGGTCAAATTTTACACAAATCTAATACCTCCTCTGATGAGGATGTAAAAATCCAATTACATTCCTTAGTTTCCCAGTTTTTGTCTGGGAGTGAACGTAACTAGATGTAAAAATATTGATTTGTTACGAAATGGTGGTCTTTTGAAGTCAAAAGTCAATTTGCAAAAAAAAAAAACGCTACTCTTTTGACTATAAAAAAAAATTCATAAAAAAAACGATCGTTCAATCTAGTGAATTATATATTTAAATTAACTGATAAAAATTGGAAAGAAATTGCAGCGGAGCCGTCCTTATGTTTTAATTGAATATTGAAACATTGGTATAAAAAAAATTAACCTTTCCTCATAAAATAATCACAAAAATAAAATTTGATAAAATACCATAAAACCACGTTAAGTCCCTTAAAATTCCTGAAAATATTTAAATATTTGATGAAACGAAATGTAATTGCCTTGAAATGGAAAAAAAATTTTATTTCAAGGTCTAAAAATTGTTGACATTCAAATTAGTCACCTAATTTTGTTTTTTCTTTGTATTAGAACATTATTAATTGTGGAAGTGCATTAAAATTGCAACTGCACACATTTTCGGAGATTTTAAGGGACTTCGATTATTTAAATTTCGAAATATTTTAAGAGTTTTTATGTTGAACGAGAAAAATCTTTAATAAAAAAATCTTGTTACGTTTTTAATCATAAAAAATACTTCGGCATTCTAAATAGTGACGTCACACACGTTATTTTGTAAACGTATATTTAACAAAATAAATATAGTACATCGAAAGTTTCTTCGGCTTGGGGTACTCTTGTCTGAAGAACTTGGAGAACGAGAAGTGTTATTCAGCAAAGTGTTGTTTTACGTTGCTTTACGTTGCTTGAGGAGTGCCCAATGCGGACCTCTATTACCCACTTTTGAAAGTAGGTAGTCCTCTTCGTTTTTGCCGCTCTTTGCTCTTCTTGCAGTCACTAAGAATTTCCCCTTTCTCTCGCTCATTCACTTTATATACAATTTTAGAATTTAGTACCCGTTCAGCTTCGGAAGCTCGCTATCATGACAGTTCAATGCTATGAATCGTGCCGTTGTTGCATGGAAGCGACGCGACGCAACTTTCATAGTTCAAAGACTGCAGGTACCGTTCATCAACCTTAATAATCCTCAAGAAGAGGAAAGTGCCTCTAACGACTGGTCCATGTGTCGTCTTCACGATCGAACGGTACCATTCCTTTGCAACTTTCGAAGGTCTAACCAATCCGACCAACAAGCTGAAGTCTTCTTTTTTAATCGCCTCTTCGAAAATGATGACCTTACTTTCTAAATTTCAAAAATTATAGATGCAAATTTCCGTGATATCAAATCTAATCCATTAACGGAAAGAAATTTCTTAATTGGGTCCCGAATTTCTCAGGAACGTCAAGAAAAGTCTTTCATTCTACAAATTAGTAACTTTAAAGCTTTTTAAAAGAATCCTCGACTTTTCAAAACGAAGGCCAAGTCAAAAGAATGTTAATACCTACGCATCTTAATACTGAAGAAAATATAGGCTATTCTATTTGATGGAAATTTTACGGGAATTTCTGTACTTAACACAAGTATAATGAGAAACCATAGCATTATTCTGATATTTTCAAAAAGTACCCATAAAGTCAGTACATGTTTTTATGGTCTCATTAAAGATAGGTAGAGTTAAACTGACAATGAGAGGGTGACTATTAAAATATTTTACGACATCAAGCGAGGCTGCAGATTAATAATTCTTTTAACTTTTAGAAAAAAGAACCTTTACCGAAAATAGGTATTTCCAAAAGCATAAGATCGAAATAAGGAATCAAAGTATACATAAATCCCTCTGAATCTTATGAACTCACCATTTTGCCATTTTTGCATTTCAATTAATATTTTTTGCGATCAAAAAACGAAAACTAGAATTTAATCTTTATAAAAAAAAGACACATTCTTTTCGAGGAATTAATTCCATTTCGAAACATTGACCTCATATATGATATTCTACATCGATATTTAATGACAAGATGGTTTTCATTGTATATATAATCAGACGGCACGACTCCCTCCTATCAACTTGTCATCCACGCATAATTTGCTATACCTGTTTCGTCCCACGTGTAATTAATAAAAACAATCTTTGTCTTCTTATTTTCCAAATATCAAGTTCTCTAAATTCGGTGACATCGATTCGTGAAATTTCTCACGTACCCGGAATTGTATTTCATAAATAATTTTCTCTCTCTCTCTCAACAATAAACGTGGTAATGCATAAAAAGTAGATTTATGAAACATGTATTTACCATAATATTGAACACAGGTGAGAAATGTCTTTATTTATTCATTTTATTATGCATGAATGGAATTTGCAGTGCCCTTAGTTCTATTATCGTTAAAAATATTTCAAATTTTTTAAATGTTAATCAGTAACATAAACCCCATGACTTTAGCGTCTTCTGAAGTAATGGCACACTAATTGTCTTTGACCTTGAAAAATCACAGGACCATGTTTTAATGTTTTATATTTAGCACCAATTCACCTTGTAAGTTTACCTAGGGGTTTGTTCGTGACCATTAACTGGAAATCCCATGTTTTAAATCATTGGTTTTTACATTCTGAATTTCTACATTACAAAGGGAGAGAAAAAGCATTAAAGGATAAAAACACTTGTGTTATTGCTTGTTTTATAGGAAAAAGCTGTGTTACTGATATATAAATTGGTTCATGATTTTATTGACGCAATTAAAAAATAATTCGTGCAAGTTGACACTGTTCGAAGAGGAAAGATTTTATTCAACTTCTCGTCGCATCGTAAGATGATGAACTTTAATTGAAAAAAGAGAACAAACAAAATATGTTATTACAGATCAATAATAAAATTTCAAATATCCTTAAATTTGAACCACTTTAAGAAATATGACGTTGGAAGAAATAATTTGAAGACATTTTGCGAGAAATTTATTGTTTACAAATGAAATGCTGCCTTGGTTGAAAAGAAAAACCTTGGAGCATCAGTAAAGAGTTTGGTAATACCCACCCATTAAATATTGGTCATTGTACTGGAAGTTTACACCGCAAATGTTTGCAGCCTGATAGCGAAATAGCAAACGCGCCAATTTGCTTCGCGAGAACAAGACTGTAAGTAATCACAACGAGACTTGTTAAATAATATAAATTTTTTTGAAAATTCTTTCTACAAATTATGACAAACCTGCAAATAGGAAGTTCAGAAGGGGTTTCAAGAAATTATAATAGATTTTGAGAAATTTCAAAGAATTTGAGACTTCATTTTTCTTAAATTGTAAGATATTTCACGAAGACTTTAAAGGATATCAAAATATTTCAAATGATTTCAAGATTTTGGAATTTTTTTTTCATCGAAACCATGAAATAAATCATAATTCTGAAAAACTATATTTTTTAAGTGGGCTGGACTCCTAACTGAAACAAATCTTCACCGATTGACTTAAAAATTTTATTGCATATTCGAAAGTTTAAAAAAAAAATTTTTTTCAAGAAAACTCATTTGTAACAATAAATAAATTAGGTAAATAAATTGAATTTAAAAGAAAAAAGCAACAAAAATATCACCCTGTTAAGCATATATTATAAGGGTGCGGTTTCGTGGAGCCTCTAGAGGGCCAACATTTAAAAATGGCTATAATATCCTCAGGAATTATTTTTAATGAGTAAATACTATGAAGTAAATACCTTTATTTGAGAGAATACGAGAATAATTTATGGGGAAGCGCAATAAGGAAAATACCGCAAATTGCATGCGTGGGTCGTATTTATGAAAAAAAATGAGAATTCCTTACAAGAAAGAGTAGACTATAGTCAGCGGATGGCTGTGGCAGGTGTCATTCAGTTTAAAGGTAAATTCGATTTCGTTAGACCGGTTGCTTAAGTAGGATATATGTCTACCGTTTTTCAAATGGGGCATCGATGACTATATTTGATAAATTTTATAGACTTGCATTTTATCATTTGACTAATGATTTTTTTCTGACTCTTTTTCTTATACCAAATAATTGAATAACGATTCAGTATCAGGTGAAAGTAATGGAAAAAAGAATTTATTACGATAAAATAAAAATTTTTTATTTCTAAATCGAATGAAAATGAGTAAATCATATTTAGAATTGATTTGTCCAGTAATGCTCAATTACTCCATATTTCCGATCAATTTCACGAATAGCAAATGTTGTTTCGTAAACGGATGGTCTTTCCTATACTATAAGTATAGCGGAAATAGCTGCAATACTGTCTTGACAATCGAAAGATTCATGTTGCAATCTGCATATCGTTTACAGTGGCGACACTTTTCAGTTATTTATGTAGATCAATTTCCATAATTTATAAAACAAGAATAAAGATTTCTCTGCTTTTTCTTTGATATAAGAAGCAAAACTAATTTGTATAATTTTATTCAGTAAATTTCACGGAATCTCTAAGAATTAAAAATTCTTTAAATATAGAATTTGTTTTAGGTTTTTGGTGTAACATTGATAAACTAACAATTAAAATTAATTGTCCGTAGCAGGCTAATGTAAAGAAAACGATAAGTAAAATTTATCTACTGGCTATCATGCATTTTTTCTATTTTTTTTTCAATACAAATTTTATGAAATTTCTTGAAAACTTATAAAATTCATGAAATTTACCATCCACAGGTTTTTCCTTATTGCACTTCCCTATAATTTATTCTTGTATTCCCTTATAAATAAAAGTACTTAGTTCGTAGCATTTCCTCGTTAAAATATTCTTTCTAAGATTATGAAAGAAAAATGAGAAAAAAATAAGATAAAAATAAGAAGGAAAACGAGAATATTCATGAAGAAACTTGAGAGAGGGAGTGAATGTCTTCCTGCAGGTATGCTTTTTGGGGTAAAGATATGAAGAGGGGGACTGATAGAATTTGTCGGTTACGGTTTTACGGGGGCTCCGAACCTCATAAGTGGGACATATTCTCTTGCATCTCCGTATTTCGACGTGAACTTACACTCAGATCGGAACATCTCTCCGTACTAGATCCGACTTTCAGTGCCTTTGCTCGGTGTGACTAGTGACATTTACCACTCGAATTTGGTAGGCTTTACCACTTGGATATTGATGCAAAAAGTAAATATTTTTAAAGTGCTTCAATTTGTTATTCAACTATTTTTTTAGCAACAAGCAGCTAGAAAAAACACGAAAAATTGTAATTTTCTTTTTCTATTTCTTGCAAATCAAATTTGAACTAAAAATTTTAACTTTAAAGATCTAGAATTGAAATCCTTTTAAATTGAAAAAAATTGACTAGATTTATACTGAACCTTTCAAAATGAAACACTTTGAAATTATAAGCGGCTAAAAGTGACTAAGTGTAAATTGAACACGTTCCAATCTAAATTGGATAATTCCAGTGTGAATACTTTTAAAACTGACTTCTTTTTAGTTACAAATTTTCCAATTCGAAAAATTAAAAATTGAAATATCGTGGATTAAAAGATTACAAATGGTATTTTTAACGTTAAATAATTCAAATTTGCACTCCCTATGTTCAATTTGAAAATTTCAAGGAACACAAATAGTTCAACAATTTTATTGTAGAATTAAAGTCTGTATATATTTAAAGGGATACTGTAGAACAATAATTTAAATTTCATCATCCGAGCTGCTAATAATTAAGAGCAAGTTATTAGAAATGTTTTTTTCAATCATTTTGAACGATTGAAAAACTTTTATTTTGAGTTATTCTATTTCTAAACAACTGTTTGTTTGTTTTCAAAAGTTCGACTTTTATTGGTAAAAATTAATAACTAGTTCAGAATTTAAATAAAAATGTGCATACATAAAATAATTTCTAAGTCAAAAATTAACATTATATCGTGAATACGTTTTTGAAGTACAGTCCAACCTACGAATAGTGCCGCCATGAGTAGTGCAACTCGCGTGGCATTACTCATGGAGATCGCTTCTTTTCTTTCAAGCGAGTAATTATGAAAACAACATTATTTTTTCGGACAAAATTATCCTATATTAGACATAATTGATACGATTATAACTATATCACTGTATTTTTCTAGTATCGTGACACTTGTGGACAAGGTGGTTATAACAGAAAACGCAATTATAGTTGAGAAAAGTAATGAGAGCATGAGTGTCTTAATCTTTAGTTCCATTCAATCACTTCATTGAAGATTAATGACTTTTCTCTTGAGTAAAAATAAAAGAAATTTTTTTCATTAATAATTATTAGTGCTTACAATTAAAAGTTGTATAATTCCATCAGGGATTACAGCTATATAATAAAGTTATAATAATTCATATGATATTTTTACATATAATTATACCGTTGTTACGAATCTTTAAAATTAATACAAAAAGAATGTTTTCTTGCTTTGCATGAATAGCTGAAGATAAAAATAGTTGTAAATTCATGTACATTTACTTCCAAACTTAGTCATTATTACCGAAGGTTGAACTACTTCAAAAATAATTTCTAGACATTTGCAAATAACCTTTCCAGAACTGCATAAACCTTGAATTTTGTCCTCACGAGGACAAAATTTTGTAAATTTAATAGTGTCTCTTTCATTTTTGATATTTTCTTGCATACTTAATCAAATATTCGATTAATATTTAATTGGTCAAAAACGGTGACCGCATTGCAACACAAAGTAAAAGAGCGAATAGTTCATTTAGCTTCGGGCTTATAGAATGCATGAGGTCCACATTCTCTTCCAAAATATCCAGAATACCTCTAAGTTGCTCACTGAACATTGAAGTCTAACAGTCTAAGTTTAAAAAAAGTCTGAAATCCTGTTATAAATTCGGGTGAATCGATTCATGTCAATAAACCTTGATTAAATCACCGAGTCCTAAAATAAATGAAACAAAAAGTTATCCCCGTTAAGAATGATATGTTAAATGGAACAGCAAAAAGAAAGAAGAAAATACAAAATTCATCATGATTCTCAGAAAAAAGTGTGAAAGGTCCTTCATCTAAAATTGAATGAAAAAAAGTAGACTATAGAATATATGAAAGTTAAGCTCAACGCTCATTAACCTAGTCATTATTCATAAGGTTTCGATTTTATTTATTTTTCATCTATTAGTGTTTCATCATATTTGATACTGGGAAGACATATCAATGGTCCGGGCAAAGATTGGCATTGACCTCGAAGGCACTAGTGACCTCCTTTCCAAAGAACTCGTTTACGTCCAATTACGTCTCTCGAGCTCTCCTTCGATGACCACTTCTTTCTCTCCACTTCCCGACTCTCGCGTACCTATATGTGCGGATCAAGTACCGTTCGAATTGAAGATATTGCTAAAGAACACCACTTTTACTACAAGCAGCTTCCATGCAACCGTATTTCTGTCTCGCTTCCTACTTTCAAAGTTCCAAGTAAACTCATCTGCTCTCAAAGGGAAATTTTGAATCGCTTGTGGTTAAGTAGCGCGTATACTCACACGTTATAACCATAAGTCACGCCAATCAAGACCCATTCCATTGATATCTCAAATGATTTTCATTTTCTAATTCTAATTAGAAATTTATTATTCAAAATTATTCAATAGATTACCTATGATAAAAAAGGATTTATGTCTCTCTTCTGTCTTTTCATAGTGAAAGGTAATTTAACATATTTTATTATATTTGAAACGATTTCGAAGGATTTTGAAGAATCTTAAAGGATTACAAAAAAGTTCAAGAGATTTCAATGAAGTAAGGAAATTCCAAATATTACTGGTAATATTTTGATAAAATATTGACATGTGACATTTCTTGCAATATCTTCCTGAAAAAACGCAAGCGCATTTTATATTCTATTCAATAAAAAATAAAAAAAAATAATTAGATGATCATTAGAAAATATGAAAGCTGAACCATAATTGTTGAAAGTATGTTAAAAAAATTGGGTTTTCATGATATTGAGATTTATATTGTTCTTGCTGCTATATAATTATGTTCAGTGTCTATTTTTGAAATATATGATTCATAAAATTGAAGAAAAAGAGGAACAAAGCATTTTAAATTCATAAAACTTGTTACATTTCACGAGTCTAGCTGCTCATAATTTTTATAACATGAAACAGAAGAGAAATTATTGCAAGTTGTAAACTCACATATATTTATGGATGTAAATTATATACAGCGAATTTCATTCACGTTCTCTTAAGCGTCATTTCTCAATTAGTTTATTTTCAAAGCTCCTGATTTCCGTTCTTGGTATTTTTCTAGAAAGTTAGAGAAGTCATTGAAGTTCTAGATCATATATTTTGATTAAAAGCTTTCGGACCGAAATTGACGTCCTTAATTAACTTTCTCAGCCGAGTTAAGTGCATAAAACTGATTGAATTATTATTTATATATATGCATATGTTCAATTAATGATAGTTGGTATCGATCCATATTTTAATTTTCATTAGCAACTTAATCCTGATTGCCATCCTGATAATCTTCAGAAAGGTAATAAGAATTCTAAATAACTGATATACGCTTTCGAGATTTCGAATGTAATTTACTGATTTGTCTAGTGAGCGTCTTGATGGTCGTTAAGAAAACATGAATTTATGTATGTATATTGTACATACATCTGTGCTAAACAATAGTAGGAACAACACTTTCTAGTGAGAATTCGTAATCCCATCATAAAAGTAGAACAAGCATCATCATCGTAGTTATTTATTATTTTTGTAGAAGAAACCATTCATTAAAATATACAAGCACAAAGAATCCTTATTTCTTGTGTCACACTTTTCTTCTTTCTTTTGTAAGCATTAAATTATAATTCTCATGTATATAAGGTATAATTTAATATTATATTTGCAACTATGATCAACGACAGAATTCTGTAAAGTAAAAACACAATGAAAGTTAAAGAATTATTTAACCTCGAACCTTGAATTTCTATTATATATTATACATCAGTACATAGTTAGAATGTCGCATCCTTCCAAGTGGGTTATTTGTAAACCCTTTCACGTTCTCAGCAACCACAATTCATGGTTCATGTTAGTCACGGTCTCTTGTGGTCTCATTGACGGATTAAAGCCTCTTCACCTTTTTAAAATTGTCCAAAACAACACATTTTTTATGTATCTAGGCTAAGGTAGATATTTTTCAATTTCACGCTCTAAGGAATTTGTCTTCAACAGGCCTTCCTGAGGAAAAATGGCGCCAAATCTGTTTGGCAGTTCGGCCACTCTTCTCCTTGAAGCTTCTCAGCAGGGGATTTCTCAGGAAAAACCATGTGTACCAAAGCCAGAATCGTCTCTATCGAAATCCAAAAATGACGAGCAAAATTACAAGTGGCACATAGTTTGGAGGAATGTTATTGCTTTCGTTTACATTCACGCCGCTGCTGTTTATGGACTCTACCTTGTATTCACCAGTGCCAAGATCGCCAGTTTCATAACTGGTGAGTTTTGAATATTCTATTTCTTTAGAAAATATTTTCATACAAATATGCATACATTTCAAAGAGATTTTATTTTAAACTAAACCTAATTTGTATATTTTCAGCGATATCCATTGGCATTTTATCCGGAGTAGGAGTCACAGCTGGTGCTCACAGGCTTTGGGCACACAAAGCCTACAAGGCCAAATGGCCCATGCGGATGATTTTGATGATTCTGCAAACAGTAGCCTTTCAGGTTTGTCTGCCTTCACAGAATAATTACATATAATGATCCTGCTAATTCCTGCTAATTTCGTTGGTTCGTTCGTTCTTTCACAGTGATGTTCTTGTTTTAAAAAAATATTTTTTAGGCATTGGGTTTCTATCACTAACTGACAGTTGGAGTCATGATGACGTTTAAGTAATAATTTAAAATTTATGCACCTGATTTATTATTACTATGCAAATGTAAATTAGTATAATAATTATTCATTTCTTTATAAAAGTCGGTATATTATACAAATTTAAATCTTTTAAATCAAAAACATCGACAACCATAAAGTCACAGTTTTTGTATTTGAATGTTGTTAATTGTCCATGTAATGTTTTACATATAATATTGATTATAATATTAAAATATTATAATGTTATAAAATGATAATATCTTGCTAAGAATGAGTATTTCTGATTACAGAATCACATTTACGAGTGGGTGAGGGACCACAGAGTTCACCACAAATTCACGGATACTGACGCTGATCCTCACAATGCCAACCGAGGTTTTTTCTTTTCCCACATAGGATGGCTTTTGGTTCGAAAACATCCTGATGTCATGAAAAAAGGTGTAACAGTCGATATGAGCGACCTTGAGAAAGACCCCATAATTATATGGCAAAAAAGGTAAGTTTTTTTTTGTGGGGGAAAAATCTGATGTTAATCCATATTTTATATCATAACTATTTTATTTTCAGGTTGTATATTCTGCTCATGCCCATCTTCTGTTTCCTGATTCCCACCTGGATTCCTTGTTACTTTTTCGGAGAGAAGGCGATTAACTCCTGGTATCTCACTTTGCTGAGATACGCCCTGACTCTGAACGGAACTTGGTTGGTCAATTCTGCTGCTCACATTTGGGGAAACAAACCTTATGACAAGTGAGTTGAATTTGACATTTTCTACAAAAAATAGGTTGATTGATATTTTTTATATACGTGTCGAACGATCTGAATAATTAATTAAATTTCTTATTTTGATCGTTACTTCAACTTTGTAATACTGACCCATATTTTAGTTTACTCTAATCAACTGTAATTTTACAATTTTCAGAACGATCAGCCCAACAGACAACCTGAAAATCGCAATTGGGGCTTTTGGAGAAGGATGGCACAATTATCACCATGTCTTTCCCTGGGATTACAAGGCAGCTGAACTGGGAAATTACAGAGGCAATTTGACAACTGGTTTCATCGATATGTTCGCGTGGATGGGTCAGGCGTATGATCTCAAGACTGTCTCAGTGGATATGGTAAACAAAAGAGCTGCCAGATCCGGTGACGGTTCTCGAGAACCAAGATCCACTGGAAAATCCCACCATGAAGAAGACCACAAAGATCATTATCATCATGATCATTCACACGAAAATGCCGTTTGGGGCTGGGATGATAAGGACATGCCCGAAGAAGACATGAAAGACGCTGAAATCTTTAACAAAGGCGATTAATTCGCCAAGTGCTTTGAATAGCAAATTACCGATGCTAAATGAGTGATTTTATTTATTGTTTATGACTAGTGAGAAGGGGTCGAACTACTTGTATATATTCGCGAAATAATAGAGAAGAAACAGTAACGTATCGATGATCAGGGAATCGATGATTTTTGCAAAGATATATTTCATTTCCATCGCATTGAAAAAAGATCTTTCAAATTTGAATTTATTGTAGTGAATTGGGATAGTATTTAGTGTATTTATAGCCTCTAACCTGCATTATCTTTTATAATAATTAGAGATTTACTATAATAGATTCAGATATATGAATGTTTTTAAAAGTGTGCTTCAGAAGTTTCGTTTCCTAGTAAAATCACTGAGAATTGTGATTACTGCTAGATAAGTTAGGACAGCTTGCGGAATTTTTAAATTTTGAATGAAAATCATCGGATATTATCAATTAGCAAAACTTAGAATATCTTGAATGCTAGACATTTTTAATAATTGAAGACCGACTTGCAAGCTAAGGATTCAACTTATCAGAATTGATTGATAATGCCTTAAATACCTCTGACGAGAAGTGACTCTTTAAAAACTATAGTTAATGACTTTGAGTCGAAGATAAGTTTGAAGTGATGATAAGATATTGATAAAAATCATATGTTATCACATTTACGTGAAAATGAAAGCAAATCGAGTATGATCTAATGAATCTTTGCTTAATCGTATTTTCCATAATTTAATTGAAATTTGTCAATAGTGTTGCCTTGCTATTTGTAAAAATCAAAGCCTTGCCACGAATTTTTCCTTGCTCTTTTTAACTTTCACAATACGAAAACCCCACTAAAGAATCAGTGAATATTACTGATTTGAATTTAGAGAGCATAGAAATATAAATAAGACGGACTGCGAAGTGAATAGATGTAGTTTTAACGAAATGTAAATTATATTACGATAGCATTATAAAAGCCAAAATCATATTTATACAGGACTATCAACATTTTTATATAGTAGGTTTTCAACATAACGTCAATTCTATATCAAAGAAACATAATAATTGTTGTGAATCTACGTATTATTAAGATAATCATCAATCTACACAATGATTTTTTAGCGTTGAGAATAGATGCTCTTACAAAATAGATGCCATGTACCTAAAACTGATAAATTGAAATAAGTCGAATTTTTTACATAAAATTTAGAAAAAAGCTTACAGAGAAGATAGATAAATTGTAATTTAAAATCAATTCAAAATCTCGACTTATATATTAATATGAAAGAAAACGTTCTAAGGATCATTAGTGTATAAACTACACACATAAGCAACAAAGGTGCAGTAATCATTTCGAGAATCTTCATTATGAATAATATCAAATTTTCCATTGTATTTATAAATAAATTATTGTTGCCAAATCAGAAGAATTTTATTAATTACATAATCATCATAATTATTATTATAATTAATAATAATAAAGTAGGATAAGCATTTTTGAGTTTAAGCATTTTTACTAATATTCTTTCACCTATTTAAAAAGTTCTTTGAGTGACAATAAGAGGAAAAATATGTAGAATCGCTTCCGTAGTCTTATAATTTGCCCTAATTACACTTCATATTTGAATGCAAGACAGCAATACGTAGATCTCTGTTAATTAAGGACGACAGTCATTCTCACTGCAATTCTATGTCAGTGAATAAAGAATTTTATGATAAGTCATGTTCAAATTATAACTAAAATTTTAATGAAGTAGAATGTCTTTAGTCCAGAGAATTTATAAATATTTTATAGGCTTTCCAAGAATTTTCATGGTTTAGAAAAAGTGTCAAATTCCTTAAAAATCGATGAAAAAATTTTAAATCCCACGCAACTTTTCGAAATTCCTCGATAAAAATCCAACGAAAATAAAAATCGAAGTTTATCTCTTAAACTCTTTTGAATTTTTGAAATCCATTATTATAATCGACACTCGTCGATTTTTAAATTACTTAATTTGAATACATTCAATCCTGAACGTTTCCAATGCATATATAGTTTATTTAACCTTTAATCTAAATAAAGTGTGTCGTATTACACAAAATTTTAGTATTTATATACTATCTGTAAAATATTTCTTCAATTATTTATCTTTTACAGGCTCGCAAATATTATCTCAATTTAAAAAATATATATTTATTTATTTTTAAACAGCTCGTTTACTGCCAACTAATATTACACTTGAAGAGAGTCTCTAAAGAAATATCAATGTAGATAAATTTTATTCTAGAAAAAATGAAAAAAAGAGACCTTGTTCCTAATTTTTTATTTATATTGCTAATGTTTCCGAAACTATTGCATTTGTATAATGTTTCTTTGGCTCATGTTAACATTTTGCTATCTATTTGTATTAGAGATACGATGCAATTTTTATTTTGAAGTACAAATCTGTGTTGATAAATTTTATGTTTTATATTCTAGAAACGTTAACTGGCTATCCTGATGATTTCAACGAAGCGTGTAAATGAAGTTTTATAGTGGAGGAACGAATTCTAAAATTTCGTCATGTCAACTATAAACTGACAGATTGGAAGTCCTATTACAGAAGTGAGAGTGCCTTTGACAAATATACATCTAGCTTGCGCAGTGAGTAACAAATATTTTTGCATACAAGATTTATAAAATTGAAAATAAATTCTTCATCAAGTTTAAGGTCATTTTAACTTTTGACTTCTATTACGTGGTTAAAGTTATTAGGCAATTTTATTTTTAACAATAAAATTATGAATTATGAATAGAGTTCGTTAAAATTGGTCATGCAATATTAGCGTTATTATATTATATTATTATCACATTATTTTATATTACATTTTATTTCTCTGAAATAGTCCCTGTGTCCAGTGACCATGAAGAAGTATGTTAATTGATTTAAAAAATACAATTGCTTCACTGCCCTCGTCTTGTCCTAGTTTTTTTTATTGCAGAAATTAAGCATATTCTTGAAAATTTCTTATGCTTATAAGTTACTACTAATTTTTGCACTTCGTTATCATGTGTATTAAATGATTTACTTTCAAAATAGAGTGCTTTTCATAACTTGAAAGTTTTGTTGAATTTAGCATCATTCTCTTATCACACGAAAAAGATTAACTTTTTATCTACATGCAAAATAGAAATACAATTATAAATTTTATATCTAATAATAAAAGCTCTGATAAAATATAAATTAAAACACTGCAAACAGTTGATTGCTATATTGAAAATTACAATTGATTGCAATACATTCACAAGTTTTAATGACATTGACCGCAGGTTTTTAATGTATGCTTGAAATCCATAAAAAATAAAGTATCAAGGAAATTATCAATCTTGAATCTAGTGTATTATACATTCTTTTGAAATCTTATGAAATATTTCTAAAATGTCAAAAAATTTTGTTAAATTCGTATCTCTGTCTTCATATATGTACTGCTACTATACATAATCTGAAGATAGTTTTCAAATTCCAGATAACAATATACATATAATAATCATTTGTAATTTATAATACTGAATTTTGCATAAAAAAATGAGTTTTAAATATCCTAGAAAGATAATGATTCTTGTTTTACAATTAGGGATTTATAAAATGAAGAAATTACGCTATCTTTTTATTTCATCTAAACGATATCTTGTTTATAGATAAAAAGTATTTGTAAGGTAGGAATTGAAGGACTCATATAATTAATCGACTTTTTTATTGACCATTGTAGCAATGTCAATTTTTTAACTTGTAATAAATATTATTATTACTGTAAATTTGAAAAAAATATTTAAAATATTAAATTTTAAATATTAATATTAAAAAATATTCTCATCATATTTATTTTAAGAAAAAATTAATCTCTACGTTTAGTGACAATTATACAATACATGTATATTATTAAGCCGTTTAAACTTGTCAATAATCGAGTGAATCTTTAAAATCGCAGATTATCTTTTTTACTGCAATTCAAATCATTCCCGCCTTCATATAAATGACGACAATGCGACAATGTTTTGCATTTATGTCTCAGTCGTTCACACTGTCGTTCCCAGTCGTTCCCTCTACGTCTTAGTCTGGTCTTAGTCAACTCCTAGCTGTCGTTATTTTTTTATTGTTTATAAGATGGCTGCCCTGTTTGGCGTTAAATTATCTTGTGCTTTTTTCGGGACAAAGAATTAGCGAAGTTTTTTCAACCAGTCTTCCCTTTATGTGCTACCAAAAAAGTCCTAATTTCCCTTTTTTACCATCAAAAACGCGAGCAAATTTCCAACTGAAAGTTTCGTGTCTTTCCACAGATTTTGACAGCTTTTTCTTTGAAATTCCATCAGCCTTAAAAGTTTTTGTGAAATTTTAAAGAACTTCGTGGGATTTGGTGAGGTTTCTTATAATTTAGCGGATTTTAAGGGATGTAAAGGGATTTAAATTTCACCGTAGAATATCAAGAAGTTTTTGGGAATTCTTTGGAAGGATTTCAAAAGATTTTTATGATTTTTGAAAGATTTAGTAGAATTGAAAAGAATTTCGATGGTCAAATTATTATGAAAACTATATTATATTTTTAGGCGTTTATGAATTATTTTCATGAAATTTTTCAAAATTTTTCATTTTCCACTGTTTTTGATTTGATAAATATTTGAATATTGCCGCTATATAGGTTCAAGTCAGGAGCGCAAGCGTCAAGCATATCTGGAAATGGTGGAAAGAATTAATGATAAACCGGTGGGTCCAGTGGGTGGAGGAGGTGGAATAGTGTCATCGGCGTTATCAAGGCGTTCAACTTGCCGGCGAAGAGGATCAGGTTCCGTCTTTTTAGGTTTTATTTGTGGCCTTTGCGTTTTTCTGAGCCTTCTCTGTTCTTGTCTGACAGCCCTAGTGGTTGTTATGAACGATAAAGTTCAAGCAGCCAGTGAATATTCAGGTGAGAATATAGAAAAATATTTTCAAGTGATAAATCAAAATCAATCCAAAACAAAAATATTTTTCACTGCATCAACTCTTAAAGAAAACAACATATTTCAAAAAAGGGCATCTTATAAGGGCAAACATCTAAGTTTTTAATTGCAATTTTTCCTTGTTTAATAAATATTATATTAACGTTTGGTTTCATATTATTAGAAATACTACATATTTTCAATGCTTTGATTTTATCTTTTCGTTTATGGTGCCGGGGGTGAAAAAAATTTTTATTACGATGCTGATACGTAATTGCTTGTTAGTGGCGGGAAATTTAAAATAATGCTGATAACGTTTGTTATCAAGTTGAACAAAATCTTCACAATTTTTATTTATTTATATTATATTATTTCATGTTTCAAATACTTTTTTTTACAAATCATTTCTTTCTTAAAATAATTATATCATTGAGATCAGAGCTCATTTATTTCTTAACACAGATGGTTTATCTTCAACTTCGTGTTTTGTCATTCCTTACGAAGCAAAGGCCTCGAAGAAATATTATTACAAGTCGATGTTTCTCAAGTAAGATACAATTTTCGTTTGCTAGAGAGTTTCTAAAATGATTTTGTTAAATACATGGGCAAACAACATGTTAACCTTTCCTTTGAATAAAAAAAAACAGAGTTACCATTTGACCACATTTAAATAACCCAGGGTTTTTTCTCCAATTTTTACTTTTTAAAACTCGGGTTATCTAAATGTTTTCATATGATAAGTAACACATGCCCTTAATTAATATTAATAGGAGATAATAATAAAAATAATTTTCAAACAGATCCAAATAAACCGAAAATATACGCAGCTATGGCGACAGAGAAACCACCACTTGATTCATTCAGATTGCCAAAAGAAGTGAAGCCTCTACACTATGATCTGCTGATGCATCCTGATCTAGAAAAAGGAACATACAATGGCAGCGTAACTATTTTAATTGATGTTTTGGATAAAAGAAGTTACATTTCTCTTCATCAGAAGGATCTCAATATAACAATGACGAAACTAACTCATGAGAAAGATGGAAATTATGAAATACCAATTAAAGAGACATACCCTATTGAAACATCCGAAATTTTGATTGTTTCTACAAAAGAAAATCTCAATCCTGGTCTTTATCATTTATCATTGGAATTCAGCGGTTTGCTACGACCTGACAAAATTGTTGGCTTCTATTCCAGCAAGTATAAAGACTCCGAAAATGTAGATAGGTATGAAGTTAATTTTAAATTTGTATTTTCGATTAGCTGTAGTTTCACATGATTATTTTCATAAAATCCCTTTAAAGTTTAGAAAGATCCTAAAATTGTTGAATTTTAAACTGCAATCATATAATTTTCTATTATTTCTACATTTTAATTTTATTAATTATACATGCAATGCTTCTCAAAACAATATTGCTAGTTTTATATGATAATTACTTTTACAGATACATTGCGACTACAAAATTTGAACCAACTTATGCAAGAAGAGCTTTTCCATGTTTTGATGAACCTGCCTTCAAGGCAGAATTCACTATCAAAATTGTTCATCCTTCTGGTGATTGCTATGGTGCTCTATCCAATATGAACGTTGAGGTATTTATCATTTTATTTGCAAATTGAAAACAACCTTTTTTCAGTCCTCACAGCTAAGTTTATTTGTAATCTATGTTTTTGTAAATAATAGAAGACGGAGGTAAATAAACCTTCATCAGGTCTTACAACAGTGACTTTTGCAAAAAGTGTACCAATGTCGACGTACTTATCATGTTTCATAGTCAGCGATTTTGTTGCACTTACTGCCAATGCAAAAAGATTAGATGGCACATCTTTACCAATTAGTGTTTATACCACAAAAGCTAACAAAGAAAAAGGAGCCTTTGCTCTTGATATTGGACTTCAAATCATCGAGTACTACACTAATCTCTTCAAAATCGATTATCCTTTACCGAAAATGGGTATGCTCAAAAATTAAAATTAAGGGTGTTGGATTTAAGTGATATTATTTCGTTTTAGCTTTGGAAATACATTTTGTCCCATTTTTTACACTGAATAATTTTTATCTTACTTTATCTTACTTGCAGACATGGCAGCTATTCCTGATTTTGTATCGGGTGCGATGGAAAATTGGGGACTTGTAACCTACAGAGAAGCACGCCTGTTGGTAGATAATGAAACCAGCTCTTCTGCAAACAAAGAAGGTGTTGTTTCAGTCATCGCTCATGAATTTGCTCACATGTGGTTCGGAAATCTAGGTAGCGTTTCAAATATTTATATATTTGTCAAATTATTCCAAAAATGCAAAACTAACAGCTCTTTATTTTTAACAATTAGTAACGATGAATTGGTGGAACGACCTCTGGTTAAATGAAGGCTTCGCGACTTATATGAGTTTTAAAAGTTCTGCTGCAATTCTTCCGGACTGGGGTCTGGTTCGTAAACTTGCATTCATTTTGGATATAATAATGTAAGTCTTTTATAAAAGGTATTTCTTTCTCAGATGGAGCATTTTCTTACAACTGAAATACATGTAGCCTTCCGAACTGATGCAAAACTTAGTTCACATCCGATAGTTCAAACTGTCTCAAACTCAGATGAGATTACTGCTATTTTTGATGTTATTTCTTACAATAAGGTAATTATTTTTAATCTCAATCTTAAAATGAATAATTAATAGAATTTCCAGTATTTTATCTATAATTTGTGCATTTAATAATTAAAAAAAATTATATGAAAATATGTATTGTTTATATTATAATTTAAATTATAGGGTGCTTCCGTAATTAGAATGCTGGATAATTTCCTCGGATCAGACATCTTTTACGAAGGTGTGTCGACCTATTTGAAAAGACATGCTTATCATAATGCTGAAACTGCAGATCTTTTCAACATTTTACAAGAATCTGTCAAAAATCGCATAAATATCAATGCAATTATGGATACCTGGACTCGTCAAATGGGATTTCCGGTAGTGGATGTTTCTGTCAAGTCGAAGACTTCTTATACCTTAACTCAGAAGCGATTCCTCGCTGATCCAGAAGCTAAGTTTGATGCTTCAGAATCGGATTATGGGTACGATTAAAAAAAAATAATTATGAATTTGTAGGTAAAACTTAAAATTTATATTATTTATAGTTACAAATGGACTATTCCAATCACGTATATCACGAGTGAAAATTCGACTCCGACTCTGGTGTGGTTCGACAAGGATGCGAAGAATTGTAATCATTATTGTGTAATCTAGATATTTTAATGCTTAAATTTTTATAATGTTGATATCTATGCCTAATGTCTATCAATTTGGTTCTTTTTCTACACAGTGGTGGTCAAGTTAGATGAGCCAGTCGAGTGGATAAAATTCAACTGCGATCAAATTGGGTACTATCGTGTTAATTACGAAGTTCCCGAATGGCAGAAACTTGCTGCAGTTCTTAGATGGAACCACAAGGTATTTCTCTATTTTTATAAATATAGAAAACTGAATTTAACTTTTACATTGTTCTAAATTTGAAATGAAATTGATTTCAGAGATTCTCTACTTCAGACAGGACACATATTCTCGAAGATGCGTTCAGTTTAGCAGATGCCGCTGAACTTGACTATAAAGTCGCCTTGGAAATGACTAATTATCTTTCCAGTGAACTCCATTCTGTGCCATGGGATATGGCAGCCACTAAACTTTTGGAAATAAACACACTGCTCACATCGACGAACGCGTCTATTAAATATAAGGTATATGTTGAATTCTTTTGAAATCATTGAAATCTTTAAATCGTTGATGCATGTCATTGATGTAATAATACATTTTACAGGAATATGTAAGAAATTTGGTAGACCCCATATATCACGAAGTTCTTTGGAGAGTCGAAAATGTCGATAATCACGTTACTTTGTAAGTGTTCTTCATTGTTATTCTGTACAAATTTAGTTAAAGGCCATTCGATTTTAATGAATTGAATAATTTTCTTTGCAGAAATCTCAGGTCTGTGATACTTCAGTTAGCATGCGAAATGGGTCACACTGAATGTCTAGACGAGGGTGGAGAGATTTTTAAAAATTGGATAAACGATCCCAAAGATGTGCGACCCCATCCCGACATCAGATCTTCAGTTTACTATTACGGTAGGCACTCGTCGTTACAAAAAATAATTATTCATTATGTGTAGCAAAATTTACCATAAAGACATATAAAAAACCAATTGTTTTACAGGAATGAGTCACGTCGGTGGAGAAGCTGAGTGGAACAAAATGTTTGAAAAGTTTACTGAAGAGAAAAATTCCATTGAAAAGCTAAAATTGATGCGTGGATTGGCTGGTGTTCGATCAGCTTCACTACTCAAGAGGTTAGCTAAAAATATCGAATAGTTTAGTATTTATTTGATTTTTATCCCAGTATAATACAATAAAATTATTAAAATTTTATTTACAGATTTATCTCAAATGCAATGAATGAAAATTTCGTGCGTGCACAAGATACCTTTACTTGTCTTCGTCAAATTTCTGCAAATCCTGTTGGCACCCCACTAGTTTGGGATTATGTGCGAGAAAATTGGGAGTTCCTTGTTAAAAGATATACTCTGAATGATCGCTATTTGGGACAATTAATTCCAGCAATTACAAGTTCTTTTGCTTCGGAAGTGAAATTAAATGAGATAAAAGCATTCTTTGAGAAATATCCAAAAGCAGGTGCTGGTGCCTTGTATAGAGTTCGAGCACTCGAAACTGTTGCTAATAATATAAAATGGTTGCAAAAGAATGGTGGAAAGATTGAAGAGTGGTTAAATTCCCGCTAAAAGTTGATAGACTTCAGAGAAAACTTTGTGGTCAATTTAATTGAAAATATACGCAGTAACAAGCTGTTTAAAACGTTAATAATAAAAATTGTAATTCAAAAGAATTACTTTTTATATGGAATGATAAAAATAATGTTTTTATAAATAAGAATGTATTCTTTTATATATAGCCTTGAATAAAAGATATAATTATTAGTAATTATTGGTAATAATATTAGTCATAACTTCATAAAATTATTACATACATTTTATTTTTTTAAAAGATTTCATAGATTGGAAAAAATCGAAGATTTATTATAATGATATATTTTCCGGAGGAGTTGTGCATCCGAGTGTCAACGTTACTTCTGTTATAAGGGGGAATATATGAGATTTGCAGGGATTGATATTACATTCTGAGAAAGTGACCTCTAGAGATTATTTATACTGCGACATGCCAACTATTGCAAAAGCTCACTAACGAGACAGACAAATGTAACAGGACATATTTTTGCGATGACTATAATTCTTTCGAATAAAACGCCGTAAACAGACCCACTACTCTAAGTTTATGCTCAATAATTGTCACGGGGCACCGCCTCGATTGGAACCATTAAATACCCATTATAAGGATCGCCTCCCGAAGTTCTAATAAAAAAAAATTAGAGAAAGTAAGAACTTATGTGATCAAGGACACTGGGAATTCCGAAAATATCGTGGTTAAATGAAAGATAATTGTAACAATCAGTTATAATAAAGTGAGATTTCTGTCTTTCTTTTCATATTGAAGCTGAAGTATATCAGACATCTAATTTGAAGAAAATGAAATTCTTTTTTTAGAGACATTCTTAAAAATATTTTCATCTGGAAGGGGGGGTCAAATTTTAAACAAATCTAATACCTTCTCTGATGAGAATGTAAAATAAGTACGTATAATGGATCCTGGAAGACTGAAAATAATTTGCATAATTTCTCAGTGAGTTTGGATTTAATACCCCCTCAGATGCTGACTAAATACGTTCGGAACCACATTCCATGGTATCCAGATAATTTTCTCTCCCCAGGTCACAAGTCCATTATTATTGTCCCTCGACAAAAATGGTATATTCGGGTTCCAGAGATCTGACCTTGTGAATACAAAAGAAATCGACGTGTTTTGTATTACATATTCTGTATAGTCTGTATTTTCATAAAGTCATCGAATATATGTGAGATTAGGCAATCAGGAAAGAATTTCTGAGATGTTCCAGTGTATCTTTTGAGAGACCAGTCACCTTTACCTTGCCCTCTTTAAAAAACGTCGAGAAATCAAATAATTTGCATCCAGCTCCAGACAGTCGTTTTGGGTGGGAGTATCCGGAATTCCAGAAGACCCAAGATCCTGATAATTTATTTGCAGCGCCATGTCGCACTTGAAAGAAACCAGATTTTTTCTATGGATATATAATATTATGAAAACGATATGTTTAGTAGCGAAAAACCCACAACCTGTTACACAAAAAAAACATAATAAACTTTCCCTCATTTAATAATTTGTATCACTTTTTTCCACTTGAGATATGTTAATTTCATGTAATTATGCTATAATCATTCAAAATGTTGTGAATACATTCACAAAATAAAAGCCATAGCAAATTAAATTAAAATTCTCTACTAAAAATCTCAGATAAAGAATGTAGCAAATTTTTTAGTGTCGAGCTGTGTTGATAACATTATATACTTTTCAACGTCAATTTAAATGGTTCTCTGATTGATTAAACGAGAGAACTTGTAATAAGTCTTCAGGTTACAATAATGAGATAATTTGCATAGTTAGATCGGAACACCCTATTACATGAAATATAAGCAAACGCAAAACCTGTTCCTGATATTTTCTCGATGAACTTGTGCTTCGATCATGTTGTTTGTAAAAGAGAGACTGATACTATTTACATGTATATCGAATTCGCGGGAAGGATACACAAACTTCCCATTACTACGCGAAGAGAAGAAATTCGATTTCGAAACTCGACTTTGGATGATGATTTGACATCAATTCATATGTATACAACCCACCACAAAATAGATTTCAAAACTTTGATTGGAAAAAATTTCTCTGCAGTTTTAAGTCCAAGCTTTCCTTCAGTATAAAGAAGCTTACGACATTTATAAGATTTTGTTTTGAATTTTGAGAATAACTATTATTTGAGAATAATTATAATAACTATTTAATAGATTTCACCGAAATTTCACCATTCTGCATATTTCATTTTATAAGACACAAGTCGATAATAATAATCAATCAATATAATAGAAAGTTGACCTCGAGAGCTACATGGCTAAATAAACTGCAAATAAAACGAAATTGCGGAGACTTTGTTTTAATTACCTTGAGAATCTGGAATTTTTCTCATTTTCAAATTTCAGTACAAAAAGATTGAAAAACCTTCTATAATGTAAATACGGGTACCGGCATAATTTGAATCTGGGTTAAAAAACAGAATCTCTAGATAGAAAAATAATTAAAAGTAGCGTTTGAAAAATAAGGTTGTTACTTATTTTTATAATAAAAATTATATACGAGTAATTACTTCTGGGTTATATTCTGAAATTACTTTATAACAGTGTAATCTAATAATTAATAGTCAGAACAATTTTCTCCTTTAGAATGCAAACGACGCAACTTTACAAAGTCCATTTTCTCGTAGACATTTTGCCATGATACTCCCATTAATTTTCTTGATCCCATCTTAAGATGCACTTCAACCTGCACCTTCCGAGACTAAAATGGTGACTTGCTTTTGTCTCCCGATTCCTGTTTTTCGTCTGCCTTCTTTCTTACCTCATTACTAACTTAGTCTTTTTTTAACTAAAGCAGAAATCATAAATCTCCATTCTTCCTTCTTACCGCCTTCTGGTCACATAAACATTTTCTGACTCTTCTTATTGTGCTGATATGGGCAATTTACTTTTTTAATTCAGAATAAAATTGAAATGCGAATACTTTTGAACAATTACATAATTGTGAGTTAAAATATTTAATTCTGCAGCTATACTATTTTGCAAAATAACTTTTTAAAATAAAAATCTTTTTAAAAAGGATAAAGCGTGAAAAATCTCATTGCACAAAAATACGAAATAAACAAGCCTTTATGTGCAAAATGCAACCAACGCAAGTCTTTAATACGAATCATGTAAGATTAATACATTTCTAGCAATTCCGAGACACATATTGACGAAGTAAATAAACGCCTGTGAACTGTATCAAATTAGTTTCTGACGTCAGAGTTTCCTGGCTAATGTAGTAAGCCGCTTTTCAATATTGCCGCAAAAGTTTCTGGTTTTATCCTACTTTTCTCTTTGGAAATAGCCTCTTTCGGTCCAAAGAATTGAAGTCAATATCTTCACCCTAACACGTAATATATCTTCTTAAACGGTAAATCATGTACAAAATGCTGTTTGGACTATTCTTACTAACTCACTTCTATAATACTTTCTTGATATATGATAATCAAACCAAATTGATTATAATTATTAAAATGCAAATACAAAAAAGATAAAAAATCACTATACCAATCGTTTACATTCAACTTTTAATTAATAAAATTGTAAATTCATAAAGTAAAGATCAGAAAAGATTATTCCAAGTTCTCAAGAAACATTTCACATAAGAGTGTCAGGAACCCAGATTTCATCTAATTTGTGCTTTTTTTCCCTATAAAGAACTTGTTGGATAAACTCTTACAGGCACTAGCCGACATCTATAGTGCCATAAAATCCAGCCACCGAGCTCGAAGGGCTTTCATTTTAATCTGACAATGAAAGAAGTAGCCCGATATTTTTTTACGAGCGCATTTAACATTCCGCTTAGGGCAAGTCCAATAGTGCAAATTGCGTGTCAAAATTTAAGACAGATAAAAATCAATCTTCGCCCAAATTTTATCTCAAATTTTTTGTATTATACTTTTTGTTTCACATTTCTTATATATTATCTTATATTATCGTCTCAAATACTATAAAAGCTCGGTTATATATCGATATATATATATAGTACGTCTATCAACGTCACTCATCACTTATCTTTTTATTATCTGAGGTGAGCTTACGGAAAGCTCAGCGAAGGCGGCAAATGCCGCATCCGTTTTCACGAGCTGCAATTAAACTTTATGAATTAACATGCCAGTGTGAGTGATAAAATTGTAAGCGATTTAAGGAAACATCTGCCCAATTTGATTTTGATGGATGCGATGTGTCAAAATAACGATATTATTCAGGAGGAAATGAATAATATACGCCATTTGTGAAATATGTCATTAACAGAGTTTCTCTTTATGTTAGAAAAGTATTTGGCCCTATGATCAGTGGAATTTCACTTATTATTATTAGATCGTATAGAATGAATATAAAATAATTTTAGATGGACTTAAAGATTTTTTTTGTAAAAGCAATACAATTTTAAAACATGTAATTTAAGGAAATTCTCGACACTTTTTTTACTATTAAATATAAAATAATACAAAAAATGTTCCGGATAGCCCCGGACTCCCCTAAGCACTATGGTAAGTTTATTAAGCTTCTTCGAGTTAACAAGTTTATTTTTATTATATATTATTATCACGCATAATTCGAAAGGAAGAGGAAACTTTTATTACTTTTCAAGTTGGTTCCGGGTTTAAGGCAACATTTAAATACAGAGTCACGGTCCAGGTAATGTGGCCAATAATATTAATATTAAAAATAATAATAACTCATAAATATTTATTTTCATTTTCATATTTTTCAGGCTTTTTGATAAATGGAAACATTTGGCTTAAAAAATGAATATATTTGTCTTTATTCTCTCCATTGTTGTTCGATATCAGGGTAGTACTAGATGATGGTCGTTGCTTCATGCGATCGTGACTGGAGATAATAAATGCTTAAGTGTAGGATATTCGCTACTGTGTTATATTTTTTCACCCCTCAGAATTTGTACTGCTCAATAATCATAGTATTTTCGAAATAAAATAAATATTTTCCCTACAAGATTTTTTTATAATGATTATTATTATTATTTATTCATTTATTTACGAAAAAACTGGACTTATTTTAGACATAAAATAACTGTAAATGTATAATATTTCTTAAGTAGTATTTTATTCTATTTTAATTACCATTAAATTACGATTAAATTGCCTAAAAGAATTTTGTATAAAATTCAAAATTATTTTTCAAAACATCATTCACTAAAAAAAAAGAAACGTTAATTTCCACTTTGAAAAATTAAGCAATTATAGAAATAAATGATAGTCGGTTATCATTGTATACCTTAGGTTTTTAAGAAATTAATTATAGTATTTAAGGAAAACAGAGAAAAAAATATCTGGAAGTCGTCCGCCTTCCGAATTTGAGATAGAATCGCATGTCTTAGTAGAATTAAGAAAGAAAAATGTATGATCTTCAAAACACCCAACATAATAAATAAGACATTTATAAGCAATAATATGATGTATAGATTTGATTATTTTAATTAATCACTTATGACAATTTGTTGCAATTAGTCTCCTAATATGATGACTGAACTCAATCAAGTTTTATTTAATAATTTCTGATTGCGCACCAAGCTCCTAAAATTATTCTTGCCATGGAAAGAATCGATAAAATCAACATTAAAATCGCCGGAAAATTATGCGGAAGTAATTTTAATCCAATACATGACTGTCGCCCATTTGACGCGGCACTTAGAGAAATCCATAAGACTAAAAATAAAAATTGGATATATTATTTCCAGGAATAGAAAAGATTGGACAAAAGAATGCCAGATAATTTGGCATGTTCGGCATCATTAATTCACACCCAGCGTCGTAATCAAGTTATTTAATAAAAAAAAGTACCTGTGTGACATGCATAAAAACGTACTTCATGCACAATTGAAGAAAGTTTTAGCAGGATTTGAATTAACGTGGTATTTCCCATAGTTTGCAAAGTCAATATTTTATATGTATGACTCTTAAGTCGAAATGGGGCGTCGTGTGTCTTATCGTCACCGGCTATGTTTGATTAGGCTCCATTTGATTTGCTGTAGGGAGGAAGCTAATATATAAAGGCAGAAAAGCCGAAAAGGTTGTTCCATAATTCTCAGATAGGATGGAGTTGAAGTCAGTAGCCACTTTTCTATTCTATTAATTATTTCACAAATTAATTACCTAATTGCTTTAAATACACATCATGGGTATTTTTTGCAACATTTTTTAGTGATGCTTCACTTGCGAATTTAATTCAGAGCGAGGAGTATATCCACCCCCTCATTAATCATTTGATTACTGGTATTTTACGCCAATTCAGTTTAACGTGGAAGAATATTTTCTTACACGAAATGGTGTGGCTACAATTTTCTTTGACAAATAATATTTCTTGTCAGAGAATGATTTATTATAAAAGGATCTTGTGCAAAATATTCCTCAATTTATTTTAATTAACGTTTCAAAGGGAAACTAATAATCTCAATGTTTTGGAAAGTTAAGTGGGGCACCTGCCTTAAATTTGAATAAGCCAAAATCGCTGTTAGGTTTCTGTTTAAAACTTCTTATATTTAAGTAGAAAATGTCATTCAGTGATTAGATGAAGAAATGGGTTCTGTTCAGCTCTTAATTCATTTTCATTTAGTACTTAGTAAATACTTTTAGTTTATTTTTATTATTCAATAGCATTGTTATACTTACTTGCGTTTCTGGCACCGATTTTTTTGAAACTTTGCAGATGAAAAGAGGATCCCAGACTATGAAAAAAAATAAATTTTTTTGGCAATAGTTCACATTTGGGGGTTGCAATCACCCCTTCTATATTTTTTAGGCTTTTAGAGTTTTAAGAGGTAATATTGTTTTTACTCAAAATTATTCTAATTGATGCTGTATTGCGTATTAGCGTCGGTTGTAAAAACACTTACCCTCTATAGAGTATCATAATTAGGTGTCATCCACCCTTCTCATATTATCAATGAATAAGAAATATATTTATTAATATTACATTTCTGTAAGTGGTGTTTTAAAATATTTATTAACGATGGCACTTGTTATTATATTAATAAACCCTTGATATGTAAAAACAATCCCTAAAAAACTTTTCATGGTTTGTTTAGCACGAACCTAAATAAATATTCTCTTAACAATTCTCTAGTAATTTCTACATAATAAGGGTTTATTAATATAAGAACAAGTACCATCGTTAACAAAAATAGTAATTTAAGCCACTACTTATCGAAATGTTATATTAATAAATATATTTCTTATTCATTTATCACCTCTTAAAACTCTAAAAGACTCAAAAATATAGAAAGGGTGATTTCAACACCTATAAATGTGAATTATAGCACAAAAAATAATTTTTTTTTTCTCATAGTCTGGGATCCTCTTTTCACCTGCAAAGTTACAAAAAAATCGGCGCCGGATAACAACAAACCCCCCCTGTTATGGATTCTCGTGGAGTATCGAACATGATTATTATACTTTTTTGCCATTGTTTTTTTCATTCCAGGCACTCTATATGTGGAGTCTTTATCCTGAGTTAAAACCTCCCCGACCCCTTCTTTGAACGGAGAAAAAAAATAAGAAAGGGAGAAAGGTTGAAACAACTATACAGGATCGAATAACTTCATTTGCATCTTTTACCCTCAATCTTTTTAGCTGGGCGGCGACCTTCATACAGCCAGCTTCACATTATACCACATTATACTCTCGCTACCTTTAAAACTTTAGCATATAGCTTCGAAAACGATTTGGCATCGCGTCGGAAACGATCGTCTCAATTATGCAGTCGATCTACAAGAGCCTCGAGCTAATTGCCTTTTCCCAAGTTGAATTTCAATTATTTTTACCATTCTCCTTCCTTCTATCGATTCTTTTTAAGCGGTAGACAGTTATGAGGGCCGATTCTGTATATGATAACTAAATTTCAGGACTTTTAAATCTTGTTTATTGACCACTTATCACTTATCCTTTCCTCTTAAATTGAGTCGACAAATTCAAATGCAATTTTTTCAATGATTTGATAAGGATAAAATTAAATATTAAATGTTATGGTTGAATTGTTAAAATAGAATTCATAGCGGCTTAATTTCCCTTAAAAATACTCCATTATATATACCAGGCCTAGCACTTAGAATTATGAAACCGGAATTTCCCTATAGATGGTGCTTGCCATCAGTTTAGGGACCATATGACCGGTTCTGCAGCGCCATCTTATCCCTCTAGCAGCTGAGAAGGATTTTTAGTAAACAACAACTCAAGTTCTATGTACCACTTACCAGTTGATACCAGTGTATTTACTGCAAGCATTAACATGTCGAGTTTTGTGCCTACGAACTACGATTTGCGGACAGCACTGGTTTTTTGTTATCACTTGAAGAAAACTGCTGCAGAATCGCATCGAATGCTTGTCGAAGCTTACGGTGAACATGCTCTTGGCAAAACACAGTGTTTCGAGTGGTTTAAAAAATTCAAAAGTGGTAACTTTGATGTGCGAAACGAAGATCGTGGAAAACCACCGAAAAAGTTCGAAGACAAAGAACTACAAGCCTTACTGGATGAAGACGGCGCTCAAACTCAAAAAAAACTCGCGGATCAACTGAATGTGTCGCAGAAAGCCGTTTCCATTCGTTTGAAAGCATTACAAGAAAAACATTCCAAGGGAAAAAAAAGCATTACAAGAAAAGCGTCCGGATTATCGAAGAAGGCAACACAAAGTCATTTTTCTTCACGATAATTTGCCAGGGAAACGATCGAGGCGTTCAGTTGGGAAATGCAGGTGCATGCCGCTTCAAAATACGAACTATTTTGTTGGCATCACCTTCCGGAGAGGTGGGTAAAATGTATAAACAGCAATGGAGATTACTTTGAATAAAATATTTTTGATCATTTTGATGCAACAGAAGTGTAATTTTTGATAAAAATCCGGTTGCATGATTCTAGACCTGGTATAGTATAAAATGGTTCTTGACCAACAATTTATCCACGTGCTAACACGCGCTTCTCCCCTCCTATTCAACGATAAATTTCTTTGTCAGTGGAGCTTTTATCACGTTCTCTCCCTTTTCCGGTTATTCTTTAAAAAAATGTCCCATTAGAATACAGATTTAAAAATTATTTTTTTGAAATATATTTTTAGAGGTATCATATAGGAGCTCATTTATTGATAGCATAAGATAAATTCTGCATTATAAGAAATTTTAACAATTAATATATTTGTTATCGAGTTGCGGTCATAACAAAGTCGATGTCGCATTTTTATTGTTGTTTGATTTATATACGAAGATCACAACTTTCCGGCAAAGTAGGCCAGCTTATCCTAAATCGCGAAATTTGTCATGGTTTTAAATTTATTCTTTTATACAAAATGCCTTGTTATTATAATTTATAGATTAACAAGTCTTCAACTATTCCTTTTTTGTGATTTCCAAACCGAAATATTCTATGCGGAAATTTACATACATTATTTACTTATTCCCACTCGAACTGACCTTTCCTAGAAAAAATGTTTATTAGATGTATCCAAAAGTCTCTGTCTGGCGATGAGGCAACCAGTGGCGCCTGTAATCTCACCTAGTGACTGCCTTGTGCTAAAATTTGATCAATTTCATGTTCTGGAAGTTATACTTTGACTCTTTTTTCAGCATTTTTATGAAAACATTTCTTTCACACATTTCTTTCAGGACCAAATGGTCTTAAGAGCACTTTACTGAACTTGAGACTTTTGTTTTACAGAGTACTTGACAAATATTTTGGATGATAACATTTACATATCATATTTGTTAATGGTATTTTCTATAAAATCACAAAAAATAAAGTCATCAGAGGGTCAGCGACAAAAAAAAATTTATAGCTACTTAAATAAAAAATTTTATCTATGAATTATTTCAAATTGCGTTCAGCATAAAACTGGTTGACTCTTAGGACTTCTTTCATAGAAGGTATCCGGAACTAATGATAATTTTAACACAGGTCGTAAATTTAAATTGCTAAATAATGAAGATTTCTTGAGTGAGGGAAATTTGAATTTGGCATAAAAAGTTGTGGAAAACGGATATGCTGTACGAGAAAGTATATTGTTGTAAAAATGTCTGCATTTTACCCTTCATATTTATTAGCAAATGAAGTAAATCTCCATAATAATAAGTACTAATAATTTTTTTATGATCTAATAATAAAATATTGCAGTAAATTCATGCAATATTGTTTTATTATTTTTTTAAAGAATCCCAGCTGAAAAAATTCAAGTGGAATTTTCCAAATCTTCACCCGACTTTCATGCGAAAATACATGTAGAACTCCACGTGAAATGACTTGCACGTGGGTGACATTAAAGGTGGGTCATTCCATATCATATTTACAAAAATGAAATCTCCCCGAACAAAAATAGTCATGTATTTTATTATTTCAACATGATATGCAAAATTTTGAAGTTACAATTTTTTAAACATCTGGCGTAGAAAAAAGTGAAGATTTTTTCCAACATAGCGAAAATAGTAGTGTAAGTAGAAACGAAGTTGTCCAGTCAGACATAGAAGAATTCTTAAGTAGAAAATATAGTGTTTGGTAAGACTGCAATTTTTAACACAAAAACTATAATAATTCAGTTTTCTCTATTCTGCGCCTGCCATTATATTTTTAATATCAAACCCCATAGGCATAAAATAGCAATATTCCAATTCCCAATTTATTAAATAAAAATATGCAAAATTTCCTGTGATATTTGAGAATTTTGTAACATTTAACCCACTTTCAATTTTTGAGAAATGTTGCATTTTGAGAACCCTACAAGATTAGCATAATAACTTTTCGAATTTTCTTGAAAAATCGTTAGTACCTTAAGCATATAAATTTCTTTTTTCATTTGAAATAAAAAACGTAACACCGAGCGTGAAGCGACGATCAAATATTTTTTTATGGCAAAAGAATTAAGGAATTCACATCCATATCGTCGTGAGAAATGTATACGCTCATATTGAAATGCCCGCGCGGGCGCGTAACTTCCACCCCCGCCGCCTCCCTCTTTAGTACACGCTGGTTTGAAGACTGGATCCAAATATCGTACGAGTCAAAACGATTCTGACTTCTTCGGTGTGCACAGTCTATTAAGTGTTCTCTATTTTTTGATCGACTTTTCGATATTGTTCACAAACGATAAAAATTCAATCTGTATGTGCGTTTAACGATTTGAATCCCGAGAACCAATTCGGTACAACCTGTCTTTAAAACAGAAATTTCAAGATAAGGATCTCTCCAATCACGGTGAGTCTGAACGGTGGTTTATAAAGTCTAAGGCTTGTGTAAATGTGTACAGAACATCATCAGCTTGAGTGAGAAAGTTATATCGAGAAGCCATCGATCGGTTAAGGAGCAATTCAGGTGTCAAGGAAAGGAATATTTTGCATGCAACAGGTGTACTATCACTCCTTATTTTACCGAGAATCATTTCACTTCGGAAGAGATAACAATGCAAGGATAGACGAGTGAACCGCGTTTATATTACATCAATTGAGTCATTTTTCATTTAACAATATAACAACAAATCTGAAAAAAAATTTGAAAACAAAAAAAAATGTAAGTTATCAATAAATAGCAGTAACTGATATATTCGTGGGTCAATTGATGCCTATCCTAACAAATAACTTTTTTATTCATTCGCATATAACACCACTTAATTGCCGGTCAATGAGGCATAGACACTGGCTAAATAAATCAATTAGGGCACCTCGTCGCAACAAATAAATTGATAAATAAAGTACTGAGAGAGATGAACTCGTAATACTTATATTAATCATTAATTTAACAAATTTTTACTTTCTTTACTTTGGCAATTAATTAAGAATACGACACATTTTTGTTGGTCCGCATTTAAAAGTATATGTAGTCCAAATTGAAAAAGTATGCAGTTAAAAATTGACTTATTAAAATTGAATATGGTAATCGTCTATTTCCTTCATTCTTTTTGGCAACTATTCTGTGCTTTCTGATAACAAAATTTTCTAAATAGAATATTCTTCCCAGTGGTTTGTATGCTAAGTTGAAATTAAAGTTGAAATTAGAATATAGAGTTTATCTCGCACTCTAATTTGAATATGCAATTTCATTCTTATTTTTCAGAGCATTTAACTTTCAGAGCTCTCAAAATTATAAAAATAAAAGTCAAGCGAACATTATTTAAAACTATCTTGCATGTTTGAAAATATTAATTTGGCGATCAATACATTTTTACGACCAAGGATTATGGGATCTAAATTAAAATTTGTTATTAAAAGACAAGGATATCAAATTTTTTTCCATGTGTAAAAGTGAATCGAAGGGCGTATATATGAAACATCTTTGAACTTCGATCGTCTGTTACAAGTGATAATTTTTTTATAGTTTTGCCGTTTCAATGCCGGTTTTCAGCATGAGGTCTCAGTTGGGGGGCCAAATAAAGGTCACAAATGTATTGAGGATCGAAGACAGTATAACTATATATATGTCAATGTCAACTTGTCCATACGATATGCACACTTTCCAGACATAAGGTCTGGTGAAATTTGTTCAGTACATAATATTTCGAAACACCATAGTCAATTCATTCGGTAAATATTTTTATTATCTAAATAAAATTCCAGTTTCTAGTGATATGGCTTTACAAATAAGTGTTCAAAGAATGCGGCTGTCAAAAAAAAAACACGAAAAGAAATTCTGGCGATTCAAAAACGAATCCATCATTGTCGGAGGGTATAATTACTAAATGATAAAGATGGCAGTCATTTATCGAGTAAAACGTAATTATAGCTTCTTTATTTGAAGTCAATTTGCGATTGAAATGAAGGCAAATTAATCAAACACGAAATAAAGTTGGAAGTATATTATAGGCATATCGGATATTAAATATTGATTCAGTACAAATAATTGTGATATTAATAATATTATTTTTATTTATACATCAGAATATAAAAGTAATAACTTTCCATTGGAAGTTTTCACATGTTCGTCATCACTTTTCTTTTGTGAGATTTTTCCAAGAAGCGCGTTTCTTTAATGGATGTTTTCTTATAGAATTCTTATGGTAGGTATAACATTTTGTTGAGAAAGTATAGAATGACAATAACAACTTTAGTTAGAAATATAAATATGATGCTACTCTTTTAGACTCTGAATTAGTAACATTTTACTATTTAATAGTAGTTTTTTACTAATTCAAACGGTAAAGTAGTAAAAAGTTGCTAATTCCATTACTAACAAGGACAAACTAAATAAATTGGTAACTTTTTACTAAATGAATATTAGTAACACTATTCAATGAAATATCTTTAACATTTTTAGATCTCTTGAAATATCGCAAAAAATAAATAAATAAAATAAACAACAATTCAATTAGTAAGTAAAACTACAAAATAGATTAGTATAAAGTTGTTCTTACTAATTCACTTTGGTAATAGGTGATTCACTGTTTCATTTAGTAGAATGTGGAGAAGTGACTAATTCAATAGTCAAATCTAAGGCTACTAATCAAATTTACTAATTCAGATTGAGAGAGTAAGTAGTGAAAAGTGAATGTAATTACAATTCGCATAAACAGTCTTTGAAAAAATCTTCAAGAGGTAAAACTGTTAATTCAAAATAAACTTTCAAAATTTCTCAAAAAATGTAAACCACCACTGTTTCTCAATTTGAAATAATATCTTGAAATATCTTGAAATCTTTCTTAGTTCTTTCAAATCCATGGAAGTTTTTTGAAACACTTCGAAATTTCATGAAATCTATTTACTTGATCGTAATCACTTAAAATTCTTTAAAAAAAGATAGAAATCGTAATATATTATAGTGAATTCTACTTTAAAAAGAAAAGAATAATAATCATAATAATAAAATGGTTTAATATTTCGGTAAATGTCCGTGAAACAAAATTACTTTCTCGTGAGTTCTAGTAACACTTCATAAAAAAGCTGGAAAAAGAAAAAAAAGGGGAAAAGATGTAATTTAATGTCGATCAAGTTCTGAACATCATACCTAATACTTTCCAAGAAATCATCTATATTAAGTTGACGAACTCTGACGTTCTTTGAGTGTCCGAGAAACGTGAGGATCGCAAGTTAAGGAATGAAAATATGGGGCACGCCCTGCACTAACAATGATAGGGGAAACAGAAGTCGGATACAAGCTGAGGAAAGAAATTGAAAAGAAAGTTTTTATGTTCAAACCAAACTTGGAATATGTTTCATTATCAGAAAAAGCTAAGTTTCCGAGAAAATATCGTGTCCACAGCAAATGTAACAGAAACTTCCAATCAACGTTCGTTGACCCTCTTCCAATAGGTTGTAATCTTTCATTATGGCAAGAAGATATTTTAGGATTTTTTGAAGAACCTCAAATTGCTTAAGAAATTACAGACCATAGATGATAAATCCACTGCTTTAACGACTGAATTCAGGGAAAATCACATTTCTGCTGCAAAATGTTGCGATTATAGTTTGTCTGAAATCTCTGAAATCTGTTGATACGCATGCTATTATGTCCATTTGACAGCAATTGATCCACATGGACCGTGGTTATGCTCTGGTAGTAATCATAGACATCTGACTCTTTAACGACTGCGCTTTATGCCATCAGGGATAAACATTCCCTTTTTAGTGGTGGAAACACAACTGATGATTTCATCTCCAGACACTGAATTAACTTTTGCGATACAAAAATATATTAATAAGACTTTTTGATCTGTCCTTGTAAGAGACATTTTATAGAAAGATAAGATAATCAGTAACCAGATGCGCTGCCTAGCTGAAGCGACGATATAATTATTACATTTAATAATAAGAAAAATGATGCGATTCCTTTTTTTTCATTTACTCACAATTTTCTAACATTCTTTACTTGGCACCCTTCTTAAAAATAACTTTGCATAATTAATGGCGGTGTATGGTAAAAGGCAAGAAGTAAAAACTCTGAGGTAGTATTTAAAAAAAATTCGTTATGTTCATGTTTGTGTGAATTGCCGTACTAAACAACGTTGAAAGAAAGAGGGTAGCTGGGTTTCATAACTTTTAATTACTTTGATTTGACAAATGGAGCAATGAAGGTGTTTGAATTATTTTTATATAAGACTTTATCAAGAACTGCAATATTTCCAATTTCTTGAGTCTGCTAAAGACCGTTTCCAGCTTCATAAGTAGGGCTTACTTTAAAATAGACTTTGCGACCTTCAATTAGCAGTTTCACAACTTTTAAGCTTGAATATTTTTAAAATAACTGTATGTAAACTTTTTAAAGAATTTTAATATAAATAGATTGGCCGATTTTTATTTAACACGCTTCAGAGCTCATTCAGAAAACTATTATATTAATTCCACAGTCTATAATCTACAGAAGCTGGTCTTTTATTTTTCAGTATATAGGTTTTATGCCGTCCTTCTTCATTGAATATTTAAATTTATACTCTACGAATTCGGTCGTAATTAAGTCAAAATTGGCTGCTGTCATAACATGAAAAACTATTCAGACACGCATGCTATCGCAGCCTTTGTACAAGTTTATAAGTATGGAAGAGATTAGGGACAAATTCCGAATGCACGACAATAAGTCAGTTTAATCGTCTAGACGAGTAAAAAAAATTTGAAGAAAAAGGAGATTATCATATTTCCTGCTTGTAATCTGCTTGACTAGAAATCTTCAAATACATATTTTATTTGTTCTTGTGCTATTTTGTGTTGTTTTCTCGATTAATTAACAGATCACAAACTTAACAATTTTCGGTATAGTTGAAGACATCCAAATAACCAGAAACTGCAGACTGAAGACGTTTCCCAGATAACTTGTCAGT
>JAUESI010000036.1:6452310-6463641 GCA_032275145.1 Synergus laeviventris
TCGCACTTTTTCCACAGTAAAAACAATGTTCAACCATTTTCAACAAAAATTAAACTTGTTATAACGGAAAATAATAAGCATCCCGAATTGCACCCGAATGGTTCCGAAACCACAGATGGATGAACATGGCGGCTCTTCAAGTCTATTGAATCCTGTATCCAGTGGATCCAGTGTCAGAGATCTCTGCCAGTGTATTATATATATCAGTGTCTGGTCCAGGTTATAAGTTCAGTTCACGCTTCACGATTGTGCTCAGGCCTTATATGAAACAGAGACGATCTCTGATATGAAATACTTAGGAATACTTCATAATAAAACAGTTTATTACAAATTTTCATTTGTATTCTCAGGATTTTAAACACTTAAAGGTTAAAAACCTGGTCAATCTCCGACCTCATCTCTGTTAAAAACAATCGAAAATCAATTTTCAAATAATTAGTCATTGATTAGTTTACCAAGATTGGTCGATAGACCTCTGGTCCCGCTCTTATTCGTAGTGCCGCGGATTTCGAGTGAACTATATACGAAATGGCAAGAGAAATATTAGGTCTGGAAAATTGAAAATAGATAAAAATTGAAATCAATAAACAGTTTTTAATTACAAAAATTTTAGGTTACAATAAATTAATGAATAAAACTAAATTCCTTGACAAAATAGTACTGTTTGCCATTGAAGTCAATAATTTTCGCTGTTTAATAAAAATAGAAAAATTAATCGTCTAAGATCCAGGTAGATTTGCAAAAGATTTTTATTTTCATTTTGATATGCTTTAGCTGGCTTTAGATTAAAGTTAGTTCTATGTACAGTTTCATACTTTCTATTCAGTAACGGTTCCATTTATAGTTAATACGTTTTGTAGAATGTAAATATAATATCTATTCTCAAAGGCACTTAGAACTTATTAAATAAGCCGGAATATATATAAAAAAAATCTGAAATAAACTAAAATTGACTAAGATCTAGAATAATTACTCTTTCTTATTAGAATGCTTAGGACTCGAAAGAGTGATTAACTGCACCCTACGGGGAGTTTTAACAGCTGGCAATTCAATTTTTTTGGGTGTATGTTTACTGGTTGTCTTTGCACTATCGGTATTACTTTCTTCGTACACCAATTTTATGTCTTCCGTATCTTCCAATATATCGTTAGCACATACTTCTTCACTAACTTTGTCCTTCACAAATTCCAATTTTTTAACGTCACTTTCTGTATTCTCGGTTGATTTAGAATCTGCAGGCAGATCAGTTGTTTTTCTATCACATTTACTGATATCAATGTCCATTGCATCACAGTCTGGTTCAATAAAAGGAGCCGAAGTTGCAGGTTTGGTTGGCGTTGTGCGACTTGAAGATGGTTTAACTTCTTTTCCCGCATGCTTCAAGCCTGGAGGTGTCATTGCTTTGTAAATTTCTCCTAATTCACCATCCTGAAACTGGACTATGGAACAATAACCGTCTGTCGAAGATACGATTAGAATCTTTCCTTCCGAAGACCTGAAATGAAATTCAAAATTTTTATGGAAATGAAATGAATATAATTCGTGTAGAATAATTTCCATTATTAATCAATGGTTGACTTACCAAGCAACATCTGTAAGTCTCGTGTAATGGATGTTTGAAATGACTGCAATTGGAGTAATGTGTTGTGTATCATACAGGTAAACAGATCGTTGCGTGGCCACAGCGAATACCATTCTGTAGGGCAATGGAATCACAGAAGTTGGTCCATTCTCTCGTAATTCGAAATACAAAGGGCAGCAGCGAACGGCGATTGTTGATTCATCCAAAGTAGGTAAAACCATAACAGGTCTAAAACAATAAGCCGCATTAGTTTTAAGATTTTTTTCCAGATTCTTGCAGCTATATATTTAACTAGCAGAAATACATATAGATAATATAAATACACTTACTCTTTTAAAGTGTGCCTAGAAAATACAATAGTGGCATTGGAGATTCTGTCCGTAGAATCTTGTGGCTCGATAATTCCAGAGGGAGCAATAATGAGCGATCCATCAGGTGTAAATGTTAATCGTCGGAAAAACGACTTGAATGTGTCGTCATAAAATATACGAACCATTTTTCCTTCGAGAGGATGACCAGGAGGTGTTGGTAGTTTTGCCTTGATTACGCGCTGAACTGTTTTCTTCGTACTGAGGTCGACTAATCGACACTGTCTGTAATATTAATTTAAATTATTAAATATAAAAATGCACAATTGTAGTCAACTTATGGTACATAAATCAATTTTAAACCTAAAAATTTTTAATTACCTATCTGTGCTTAACGTACAAACATACTGATTGCAAGGATCCCATGCAACTCCTTGAACAAATCCTTTATAGTCAGTTAATATGCAAGTACTTCGTCCTTTCTGTACGTCCCACAAAATAGCAGTATTATCTACTGAACCCGAAACAAGGGAATTTGAATCTGGAGACCAGCTTATGTCGTATATATCTTCGAGATGACCTTTTAAAACTTTCCAGGATGTCCATTGTTCTTTATTAGTATTTTCTTCTCCAAGGAATATAGGGAGATCAGACTCTTCCCGTTGTTTCCATAGTATAATTACAGATTCTAGAAAGATAAATAATTAATTTAAATATTTTTTCACGTGGAAAGATGTTGCAACTTATTGTAATTTACTAATTTACTAACCATCGTCTCCAGAGGCTAGAATTTCAGCAGAAGGTGAAAAACGTACAACATTGACTGCTTTTTGATGACGTTCCAAATCTGCTACACATGTAACTATCGCACCTCCTGTGTCATTCACTACTAAATGCCAAATCTAAAAAAAATTCAAGAAATCTTTTAAGTTTTTTTTAGCGTATATATTTAAAAAAATCAAATTATTCTCAACTAATAAATAAAATCAATATTAATTCGCTCAATACATTTTTAATAGTTTAAAATTTCATTAGATTTCACAAACTCTAGAGAATTCATTTTAGCTATAAAAAAATACACAACAGTAATGAAGATAGTAAACAAAAATTTAAATTTAAATTATAGCTACCTGTTGATTTCAATAAAGTGATTTCGAAAAAAAAAATATTTAATATGCTTGAAAGTTGCATTATTATAAAAATGATTTTCTGTTTTCTTATAATTAATAATATTAATAAAAATATGTTAATATAAAGTATAAATTCATTACCAAGACGTGAGAATCTGCACCTCCAGTGACAATTCTCCAATAACAATCTTGTGAAGAGTTTTTGAAGCTTCCAGTCTGTACGTCGATACTTAAAACTGGATCTCGATTGTGCCACGAAATTTCAGGAATAGAGCACTTCATATTTGTTGAGTATAAGACAAAAAATATATAAAATAAGGAATAAATTAAAGAAGAAAAAGACGTTTTATTTGCTTCTCAATAATGTCTAACCTATATATTTTATGTTCACGCCGGGAAACGCGCGCGTTTCTACTTTCTGCCAGTTCCTGCCTTCGGCAAAAGTCGGGTCTCGGGAGATGTCGTGAAGCCCGTGAAGCTTTGGAGCCATTTTGGAACGGCTAACCAATCAGAAATTATAATTACCAAAAATAATGTTGTCAGTTTTCACCGGGCCAATTCAAAAGTTAAAATTGGTGTAGCTACGGCGTACATTCATAAATTATAGTTCTGAAATACCTATAAACCTACTAATTACTAAGGGTATTTATTATCCTTAAGAGCATGACAATAAACAGTAAATAATGCAAATTTTTTATTGTTTAATATATTTTATGGCAGTATATTGAACTGCATGGCACGAATAATAATTAAAATACATTATATGTACACTTATTCATCTTAAAAATTACTATAGGTAAAAAATATTATATACCAAAGGCTATAATTATTATTACAATATAGTTAGCATATTAAAGATAAATTTTGTATAGTCTTATTATATTTTTCAACTGCACAAAATAGTGCATAACAGGAATCTATATGTAATGTTTGAATTGAAGATTTTATAAAAATCTATGCATCCACGTTCTTTTTCTTTTCAAGCTTTCCAAATGACGAGTGAATTTTTTTTCTTCAATCACTGTCGTCTGTATTTCTCGGAGCTCGAGTTAAAGGACGTCGACTGTCTTCATCGGATCCATAAATCACTTCTTCATCAGAATCGTTTATCATCGAAAACGATGGATTATCTTTTGTTATGGACGAATCTGTTAATTAAACCAATTTTAAATTAAAAAATTATTGAAGCTTATACATGTGAGCATTTGGAACTTAAAAAGATATAAGTATCATTACGCTGAGAAAAGTATTCGTTTCTGACCTCAATTTAGAATTCTTCATTTTACTCAACAAATATTATAATTGTTTATATTTTCGCTCTGTAGACATACTCTTTTCCAAAGAAGAAGTGTGTCTATAAAGCAAAAAATTAAATAATTTGAGTACTCTTTGCGTAAAATGAAAAGTTCGAAATTAAACCTCAAAATTCGAGTTCTTCATTTTATTTAACAAATAATTAGATATTTTCTTGCTCTATAAACATAATTCTCCTCAAAAAGTGCGTACCGACACAGACTAAAAAATATCTAATTATATAATATTATTTCTTAAATAAAATGAAGAGTTATGATTTTGAAGTTCGAAGTTTCACAGAAATACCTATATGAATGAAAATATTACATAAATAACTTACGTTGGCCATAGAGTTGCTGAACAGCAGGTGCGTATACATAAGCCATAGTATAAAGATAAAAATTTAGAAGACCATAAAGGGCCATAAATTGGGCTGAAGTATGATAATAAGTTGAAAGGCGAGAGGCAAAACTATCTTCGAATACACCAGCTCCGAATTTCCGAACTGTAACTAAAGCGCAGACACCTATGACAATCGCAGCTAGTAGTGTCAGAAACCTCAACCGAAGATCTGAAAAGTGAATTAAATTATGAGAGTTTTTTCTAAATAACTATTTTAATTTGTATTGTATCCCGGGTAAAGGAATATTGCTTAATGGCTTATCCTTGAAAAGTATTTAAGAATTATAAAATAGGTAATTATCTTTAATTACCAAAAAATGGCATTGATCTAAGTTCACTGTAAGCTCGTAGTATCAATAAAATAAGATAAGCACCATAAATTCCTCCCATCGTAAGGAAAAATACCTTGAATCCCTATAAAAACATATTTTCAATTAGTCAAATCTAATTAAAATCTAATTCAAATGTTTATTAAGTAAGGTATTTCCTATGTTTTCGCAAACCGAATATGTTAAATATGTAAATTGGCTTTAAAATATTGTTTTTATTCTCACGTAGTAATTAGAAGTATCCAGGATGTAATTATACGTAGGGTCCTCAAGCTCTGTACATTTGAGCCAAGTCGCCAAGGTGAGACCAGCACCCCACAATAATCCAACAATTAATAATTTTGGCAAATAAAACGTAGCGATTCGTCTTTCATTCTGTAATTAAACATGCCATTCTTATCAATAGTACAAAATTAAAATAAAAATATTTTCTCGAAACCAAATATCTTTTAAAAAATCCACAGAACAAAATGACGTCTTAAAAAATTTGGTTCCGATAGGTTTAATATATAGGTATAGATTTCACCATCTTGAAGAAAAATATTACCTGCCGCAAACCATGGTAGACGCAAAGCCAAAACATTAAAATTGCACAGAGGAACGTTGTCTGAAGTACTGCATCTAGCATTCCAGGAATCCAAGAATTTATCAAAAATATCATTGGAAATAGCGGATCTAGAAAAAATTTAACTTGTGAGTTCAAAGTCCTTAAATTATAAATATACGATTAATGAAAACATTACGAAATACACCTTTAAAGAAGAAACTTACTATTGTAGAGTATAAGTAGTGGCAGCAAAAGAGAAATCCATTTTTGTTCTATCGACCAATCGTGAACATGATACTTTCGAAGAGAATGGCCAAACCAACACTGAAAGTATTAAAATCATCTCAAAATTTAATTCTAAACATTTAATTTAACTAATAAGTGATTTTCAATGCTGAAAATATTTTTACCGTCACTACAAATGTTGCTAAAAGGAATATGAGTCTGAACCAAATCTCGATTTGCGTAAAGGCTGGATTGTAGTTTTTGAACTGTAAAAAAAAAGCAAAACACATTTTTAAAAGTGATAAAGGAATCTTTAAAAATTTTTTATGCGATTCTTCACTTAGTGCTTACTGACGTAGAATGTGAGGTCTCGTATCGTATAGCGTTGATGAAAGCTCTCCAATCCATGGAATCGAACAGTGATTATATAATGACTAAAGTGGAGAAATCCCAGATGGGCTACAACAAAATCTTCGCAATTTTGCCTTTCACACTTGAGGTGCCGCGTTCTGAAATTTGTATTCATTAATTTAAGTTCAGAACAGAGAAACTTAATTTTTTATTAACAAAAGAAATAGGAAATAGTTACCTATTATGTCCTGACTCTGCAGTTAAAACTGGTTCCAATTTACGATCAGAGGTGATTCCGTCTATCGAAACACTCACTTGAAAGCTTTTATCATACCTCTCATCTAGAATTAAAATTTAAAAATGTTTCTTAATATCTTCAAAAGTGTAAAAAGTATTATGTTATGGTTCTTTAGTTATTGTTAAGCTTATAACTTACCATCAGTGTTCAGAGTAGACAATTTCGCAATGACCCAAAGTTGCTGACTGTAGGTCGAAAGGGCAGGTGTCTTCATAATGAAAGGCCCAGTGGCCATTTCACTGCCATTTGGATGGGCTTTTTGCTCGCTGGTTGAAGTGATCGGTGGACCTTTTTCAATCAAAAATATTTCAAATTTATTATTTGAACGGTGTTGGGCTATAGTTCCAAAGCCCTTAAAAATGTATATTTAGAAATTATCTAATGGTTATTCATCAATTTAAGAGTAGGGAATTTTGAAATTTGGAACTTAAAAAGGACACAGTACAACAATAATTTTCAAAGTTTAAATAATCATCAGAGCTAAAAATTAAAATCACCTGTGAGTCCAATAAAGACAGCTAATCCAAAGCAAGCAAAAAAGGCAACGAAGACCATGACGAATTCTCTTTTATGCATGGAATACAATCGCATTTGAACAGACCTAAATTATAGGGAAATTTGAATTACTCTTTCGTACATACATTTTTTACTATTTTAAAAACAATTCACTGTATAAAAAAGCAAATTATAAGAATATAGAATTACCTTTCGCAGCGATCGTGATGATAAGCTGGTGCAATGTATTTGTTAAATTCGCTGAAGAGATCGCTAAATTGAAAAAATGCATTTCTAATCTTGAGATTCAACCCAGGCGCTGGAAGGTGGTAAGAATATCCTAAATTCGAACTGCCCATCTTCATTTTCATTATTCCGAACACCTTCGAGGTCAAAATTAAAATTATTAAACAACATGGTTATCTTTATTCTTCAAACTGATGTTTAAAAAAATGTTAAACTTCAAACGTCAAGTTGGAAATTGTCAATTCAAAATAATGAATTACTAAGTTCATCTCTTATAAAAAGAAAAGCGAATCAAGTTGTGCAATTTTTTAAATTTCCATCTTCTACAATAGAGAAAAAATAAAAAATAAAAATAAATGTACCTATTCTGAATTGTCCTTGGCACTGTTTTTATCAGCTGCAGATGTCTACTTAATACTAAAGCACCTATTTCTCATAATTAAAACCACTTTCAGAATTATTTGAAGGGGTTAACATGACTTTAAATGTATTTTATCGACAACCCGCGAGCCGTCTTTTGTAATTTTACTTAGATTAGCTAGAAACAGTGAGGACGTTCGAATGGAAAGTGATATTCAGCACAATTATGGCGCGGACAGCAACCAGGTTCAGCGGCGCATATTATTGATTTTTTTACATTTCCCAATCTGAGGGTCTCGTTGAGGTGGAAACTAGCGCCATTCACGGAAAATGTAGGAAAATTCAGAATAAAATAAATTCTCTAAAAATCTATTCTGTATATTTGTTGTTAAAAAAAAATATTTTACAAAATAATCCAATATATATCTGAATTATGCTGTTCAATTTTCTTTAAATTTTCATCAATGATTTAGGTCAAATTTTTATTTATAAAACTAATACTTATATGTATTATTTACAGTATTGACACGGGAAGATGATTCTTTTAATCCCAGTACTTAATTTTTCCGTCCCAGCCAGCAGTGGCGAGTCGAGATGGCTCGTGAGGATGCCACAAGGCAGAGATGCAAACTCCATCGTGCGCTTTCCATTTTTTGTATAATTTTGTGGTCTTCCAGTCCCACACGTAACATTTTCCATCTCCGTCGCCAGATACTAGATAACTAAACAAATAATGAAAACGATTTTTTTTTACATTTAAAATGCAGGACTAAGGTTTTTAACACTTTTGTAACAATGTATAATATCTTTATTTTGATTTATAAACAAAAATTTACCTCATATCAGGGGAGAAATCCAAACCGCAAGCGTAGCCAGCAACCATGTGACCCGTGAATGTTTTCTTGCGATTCATTTTAAAACGATTCAGAGCAGAAAATATGACTATTTTGTTATCCATGCTCTGGCAAGCAAGCCACTTTTGGTTCGGTGAAGGAGTAACAGCTGGCATTGAATGCATAGTAGGATCTGCGATATATTTCATATCAACTGGAATGTCCCTGAAAAAATAAAATAATAAAAAGATAATTTTTAGTAATGGAATTTTATCTACAACTAAAATCTTTTCATACGGATTTCTAAGTACATACCATTCCCATACTCGAAGACTCTTGTCATCGGAAGTGGTAACAAATCTGCGATTTTCATCAACAAATGTGATTGTGTTAACAGCACCCAAATGCCTGTCATATTCTTGTGTAATTTCACCTGATCTAATGTCCCACTAAAGCATATCAGAATTGGTAGATTAAGATAAATGAATTATTCATTTTAACAAACAAAAAAGAAGATATGAAATTCTACAAGAATACTTACACAAATAATCTTTTTATCACTTGTTCCGGCAACGAATAAGTGTTGCTTGTCTGGATCCGGATTGAATTTTACACAGTAGGGAACCTTACGACTGGTGAATTTGCTTATACAAGCTCCGGTTTCAGTGTCCCAAAGTTTAACATAACGATCGTAACCGGCAGATAAAAAGCGCTTGCCATCATTGTCAAAACTGATATCTCGGACAGCCTGTCGATGCCCATAATAGGTACGAATACATCTTCTTTGGTTATACACTTCCCAAAGCTAAAATTCATGACAATAATTATTTGCTGGGTAAAACGTTTGATGAATTATTAACTTTACTTAATTATAAAACATATAATACCTTAACTCTCGCATCCATACTAGACGAAAGTAACAAATGAGCTGTGCGAGGAAACCATCTAATTTGAGAAATACCCTTCTTGTGTTCATCCCAAGTGTGAATATGAGATTTAGGTAAGAAACAACGTTCTGGTGGTGCGTCTGATCTCAAATTTACCCCAACATCCTGTGGCGCATGTAAGAAAGATCGGCCTTGGTAATCTGTTGTATCCTTGACTGTAAAAGAAAGATACCTTTTTTTAATATAAATTTTGTAATCCTTTTAAAAAGACTTAAAATAACCAATACTTTTTTTAAATTCCTTAAAAAACTTTTAAAATCTACTGATATTTGAAATCTCTTTAAATCCCCGGTAAATTTCAGCTAGTAAATTATAAAAGTCTTACTGTGTAAAACGGTTCGTTCTTCGACAGGCGTTTCACTGGTATCTTTTCCACGTTTGCTGCGTTTTGCGAGAATTTCTTCTAATTCTGCTGCTTCTTCCTCAGAGGGTTTCATTATTCTCTTCTCATCCACATACCCTCCCCAAGGACCCAAAAATCCTTCGATATCTTCAGGAACATCATTTTTGTTTCTTTTTCTTTTATCCGTTGGTCTCAATGCTTTGCTTTCAAACACAGTTTTTGCTCCACTCTCTTCAGCAAGTTCTTTAGCACCGATAAGAACTTTTCCTTCCTCCGCACTTCCATCAGCAGTTGGATCCAATGCATAACCTAAACAAATTTTACATTCAACATTTATATATTTATATTCAAAATTTATAATATACTTCAAATATTTATGAAAATAATTTGTTAACTAATTTTTACTTATTTTAAATAGACTTACCATAACTTGCAAATGTTCGGCGTTGATTTTCGAATTGAAAATCCGAAAAATGAGCTTTCTCTACGTAACCAGCAAGAGTATTTTTTAGTGCACGCTGCTGTTGTGTTTGGAATGGGTTCTCAGGCCCTACATTGGGGGCAAACAATTCTTCATATTTTGGATTATAACTTATCTCTTTGGACGTCGAGTCGATGTGTTTTATGCATAATTCTGAACCCTGCAAACGAAAAATGGATGTTAAACTTGATCCCAAAAAAAAAAACGATCCGTTTCTGTATAAAATAAGCGAAAGTCATTTTTCACATAAAACCAATACCTTCTCATTTAATGAGAATGTAAAAAACAAATGGAAACTTTTAGAAAATTAATTATGCGTAGTTAGATTTAGACTACACTGTAAAACATTTTGTGTAAATTTACACTTTGAAACAGGGCTATAGAATACCAACAATTTTTAGGGGAAATTCACAAAAAAACATTTACATTTCGCCTAGAATTAATGTAAAATTACATAAACTACTGCAAATTTTGTTTAATCATGTAAATTTACATTATATATCAGTGTAATTTCACCATGATTTTTAATGCATGTGATCCTCGTGTATATTGCCCCTAGGAATCATTGGTATTTTACCTCAAATGATTTTTAGTGTAATTTTGTTATACTTTTCTTATATATGAAAGTTCACATCCCAGCGGGCACACGTTTCAAAAAAGTTTCTAATATTGTTTGCCCAGTGGGAGGAAAATGTAAATTTACATAGAATTCTTGATAATGTATCATTTATTGTTAGATTTAAATTGAAACATCCAACGTAAACGTAGATGTATAAACGTAAATTCAGAGGTTTTTACCCTCATAGGATGAGTGACATTTCGAAAGTTTTTAGAATAATAATATACAATACTTAAAAAAAAGTATATTACCGTGGGCACAACTTCGGGAGCAGCACATATTTGTAGTCCTACGGATAAAAAAGAAGATCCAGGAGGTGGTAAAGGAATCAAAGGAGTATTTTTAACCTCACTTTTTTCCTTATTTGCGTCAATATCGTCTATTTTACCGCCTTCTTCGTCGCTACTCCCGTAACCTTGAAGGGCCAGCATGTTTACAGTTATTACCTCAAGAGTTCGGTATTTATTCTGTTAACAATAACAAAGTTAACGCGGTTTTTTATTAATATGTAATCGAATCAAATGTCAAAAACTCCAAAACAT
>JAUESI010000036.1:6463741-6474705 GCA_032275145.1 Synergus laeviventris
ATTAAATGTGAAAATCAAAGATGGCCGCCGGAGCAAGCAGTGGTACCAACAGTGCTTTAAATAATGGGAACACTGCAGCCAACGCATACAATTTCGAGAGTGGTGGCTGAGTTCAATAAGTCAATAATCAGAGCGTGCATGCTCTAGGCTGATTGCTCATGCTGTTCTGTTAGACTGTATTTCTAATTTCGGTGCTTTTTCTTTTATTCAATTTTATTTCAAATAGTGAAAGCAATATCATTGAAAAACAAACGGATGTCAAGAGATGTCTGAAGAAGCAAGTGGAGACATTTCTTTCCTCTCGGACAAGTTGCAGATGTGTTCAACAAGCAATTCGGACGCTTCCGTCGACAAAGTAATCAACACCTTACGTTCCGCTTCAGAGAATCAAAAAAGTTTAGAATATCGCTCGAAAATGCAGGTCGTCAATATCGGTAAACCCATCAATCTCCTAGAAAGGATTATTTTCATCATTGACGCTACAACTGAACCGAATTCTACGCAGTTTGAACTCGGCAGAGGTGACAAATTTTCACCCTTGTTTATGATTAAAAGAGTCGTCGAGATTTTTATCAATGCAAAATCCATGATTAATCCAAAACATGAATATGCATTGATGACTCTGTGTGGAAACGAGGTCCGTTATATTAAGAAGTTCACCAACAACACAACAGATTTTTTGAACTACGTCGAAGACATCGAAGAAGCTCCCAACAATTTAAGTGTTTTTGATTTAGGCAAAATGTTCAGCGACATTGAGGAAATTGTAGTCAAAATGGATGCAAGTGTTTTGACCCGGGCTATTCTGATTTATTGTCGTTCTCATTCCATTCCGAAGTTCTCAACTCCGCGAATCAATTTTGAGAAGCTTATGCAGAGGCACCGCTTTTTCCTGGACATTCTATATATTCATGAACATCCTAGTGATGATAACTGTTGTGAACAAATTTATGCTGCTTTGAATGAACTTGATACCAAAAATTGTGCATACATTTTCGAAGTTGGGAGAAATGCGACAAGATTACATGATCATATGGTAAAACTAGTGGCGCATCCATTTCAACGGCCACTTCAAAAAGATGCGCATTATTCACTGCAAGCCCATCTTTCTGTATTGCAGAAGGAAGTGCACGGGAATATTTGATTCTAAGGATAAAGATAAGGACAAGGAGGTTTTTAAGAAATTACTTTGAATTGAACTGCATAAAATTTATGTGAGTGAAAGAGACTGAGCTAAAAAAGTTGTACGTAGACTTTGGAAAGATTTTATTGTTAAATCATGAAGCCATTGAAATTTTAAAATAAACATTCAACTCTGAATTACCGCACACTAGCTGGATTTGAAAAACTGACATATTACACGCTTTTCAAGTTCACTATAGAAAGTGTGCGGTAAGTCGTGCGTTGGCTGTGCACTTTTATTAAAATTCAAGTTTGAGAAACTGAAGGTGTAAGAAGTAAGATACTAAGATAGTTCTTCTTTTGCATTTGACTTTGTCATACTTTCTTCTAATGTTCTAATATTGTTACACCTAAAAACTATAGCTATAAGGCATACTATATTTTGATAATAGTATATTATAGTTTTACTATATTCTTTTTGTCAAAAACTATTTTTGTTTAAGGAGTTTCTTCATAAAACGAATTTAATTTTAATCGAAACATATATATAGATTGTTTATGTTTATTTTTTCCAATAAAATGCAGTTTTTCACGCGAACTTTGTGTTAGGTAAATCTTTGATAGGTAAGGGAAGATCTTTAAGAAATTTGCATTGATGTTATCAGCAGATGATTTATTTTGCATTGTAAACATAAGTACACAATTCCTGTGATTTGCATATAATTACAAATAAATACTTTATTTATAGATAAATCTGTTGAGATAAATGTATCCCTTCTCGAGTATAGCTGTAGTAACTATATTTAAAGAATTTAAAAATTTAATTTTGTAAAACTAATCAATTATTTTAAGAGTATTTTTTAAATCAGAAACTCTTAAGGTCGCTCTCCTGTATATTTTCTCTGTTTTTGATCAAATCTCCAATGTGGGCGAATTTCTTATAATATTCACAATAGAAACAACGTTGAATCTTGTTTTCTTGAATTTTTATTTCTTAATGATTTCCTCTAATGCAACTTGTGGACTGGATTACTTTGCTAAAATTAATTTAAAACAAAATTCTTTTGCGGAGTGCCTAAAACATATCAGGTAATAGTTGATTATACCAATTTTTTGTGTTAAAATCTCAAAATTTTAATTGGAAAATCGAAAAACTTACCCGTTTGAAAATCTATTTTCACAATAATTTTCATTATTATTTGTGCTTGTACCCAAATGAATCATAAAATGTTAGAAAACCACACCTTTTTGTAAAGATAACGTAAAAAAAACTTCTAAATTAAATTAAAAATATTGAATTAAAATTTTTTCTATCGAATTTTTAATGTTCCAATATCAAAAGCTTAATTTAAATTGAAATTACTCAACTCTTATCTGAGAATTCAATGAATTACCCTCTTAAATTCTTAAGTTTATTACTCTTGCCTAATAAATTAATAATCTGGCTGTAAGAGTCTGTAAAGTTAAGAAGAATTTGATATACGATGAAAATTAATGTCATTAAAATAATATTTTATTTTTAATTATGCACATAATTCCCTTTAGGCACTTCATTATATTACATTATCCTGCGTTCGTGCACCTGTTGCATGAATCTACTTAGTTGCGACTTGAATGTATTATACCTACGCAAGCTGTAGAGAATTAGCTGCAGAGATTTTAGATGCCCTAGAGCAACAGTTAATTGAAGATAAATCCTTCATTTTTATTTTCTTCTACAATAAAACAAATAATACCAAATGCCAAAGGGGAATGAGAAACTGTTCTATGAGTTACTAGAATATACCTTCGGGTAGAATATAAACGTCTCTTTATTCAATTTACAATATTTAATAAATATTCATGGGCTTTAAAAGATTTTACATGATTTAAAATGTTGTCCTGATTTTGATGAATTTTAAGGGATTTTAAAGTTTTTCGTAGAATTGTAAAGGAATTCAAGAGATATATTTTTATTTTTCAAAGCTGCACGGAAAACTAATGAACTAAATTTTCATAAAAATGTCAGTCGATCGCCTATATATTTTTCCGTCACTGGTTTCTATGAGTTGCTCAAATTAAAAAATGAATATTCTTCAACCTTGTTTGGTTTTTGCTCTATGATTGTGAGAATAATTCATGTTGTCCCATTCTTACTGCGATTAAATAATCGACATAATCCCTTTATATCAGGAATAATTTTTCAATTATTGATAAAGTCTTTAAAAAGTGATAGAAATTCGAAAATTTGTTGAAAGTTTTTATTGAATTGTATTCACAGTTCACACAATCGTTAGATACTAAAAAAATAGTAGTAACTTTAAATAAATTTAAAATAAACTGAATAAATAATTAAAAAGTTGGCGTAAAAGAAACAAGCAGAATTTGATACTAATATACATTATACACATTATATCGACTGTAACTAAATGTAATCGGAATTGAATTTTCCAGGACGTTACAAATTTTTGCGTATTTTTTAAAGATATTCTGAAAGTGAAACTTGATCATTTTTAAGGGCTGTTTCAGAAGACAGTATGGGTTCATTTATGGCGAATAGTATTTAGTATTAAAAAAAAGATTAAATGTAAAAAAAATAGTAACATTTACCATTTTCACTATTTAGTATTATTTTTAGTTTTTATTTATTTATTATTTTATTTTTAACTTTATTTTGGCTGGGTTCAAAGTTAAGTATAATTTATATATTAAATATTAAATATTTATACAATAAAATGTTTAAAAAAACTTCTAAAAATAGAAGTGGCATCTCTTGGTATTCGAAGTAACTAAGAAGTTACCGACTTGCAGAAATTTACAAGCTTCGTGCGGTGGTGCTCCCTGCTGAACATTGATTGTATTAAACTTCCTATACTATATATATATTTTACTTTTGAAACTTACCAATCCATTACATAGCAATCCATTACATTAGAAAAAAGAATGCATCTAATATTCTTCACAAGTCTCTAAATCGTTAAATACCATATAAGATACAAGACGCATAATTTCCAAGTATATGAATATTTATTCTTTGACTGCTTAATTAATTTTGGTGTTTTAATAAAGTCTCAAAGACGAATTGATTCCTATTGAGGATATTAACCCTGCTGAAAGTAAACGGATCGAAACCTTATCCGTTTTAATCCGAATTCTATCCATTGGTATCCCTTTGGATACTTATTTTATAGTCTTCGATCGATTGGTATCCGTTTGAATCCTCCTTTATCCACTTTTTGTGTATTACTTTTCGTTTATATTTAAAAACCTAATAGCGGATAGAATGTGATTGAAAAGGGTGCAAAGTTTACATTCAAACTGATAAAAAATGTCTATCCGTTTCAATCTGTCGTCTATCTATAAGTATCCTTTTGAATACTTATTTTATATACTCTTCGATCGATTTGTATTCTTTGGCTATCCATCTATAATCCGTTTGAATCCTTCTTTATCCGCTTTTTGTGTATTACTTTTCGTTTATATTTAAAAATCGAACAACGGATAGAATATGATTGAGGATGCAAAGTATTCAAACGGATAAAAAGTTCTATCCGTTTCAATCCGACGTCTATCTATAAGTATCCTTTTGAATACTAATTTTATACTCTTCGATCGATTTGTATCCGTTGGTTATCCATCTATAATCTGTTTGAATCCTTCTTTATCCGCTTATTGTGTATTACTTTTCGTTTATATTTAAAAATCGAACAACGGATAGAATATGATTGAAAAGGATGCAAAGTATTCAAACGGATAAAAAGTTCTATCCGTTTGAATCCATTTACTTGCAACAGGGATTAATTCAATCAAATTACATGATCGTCATATAAAAGTCATTGTTCGTCGCTTCTGAAGCATGTAACTGTCAAAGAACGTGTTTTCTATGACTTTTATTATTTTCTGCTTGTATATACTAATGTATTCAGTAAACCTGTTTTCCCAATCCGAATCTAAAAGATATAAGTCTGTCAGCCCTTTAACTCGCAGACGTTATAACGTTCCTGCCAAGTTTCTCTGCAGCGTCTACTTGCAGAAAATGCTTTCCTATACGCAAGAGTCTCGGTCTCACTCTCAGGGTCGAGGTATCGTAAGCCGTGACTTATTGAGAGTGAAATTATCGATTTTTTCCTAGATTGTCGCACGTGCATCTTGTAGAAACGTCAGACGTGGGCATTGCGATTGGTTCCGTCTTATTCTGGAGAATTTTATAGGTGTGTAATTTCCGACTCATGCAGAGGCGTGACTGAAGGAGACAAACCTGCTGCATCTCTCGGTGAAGATGACGACTTGCAACCCGTCGTCATCACATGATACTGGACGTCTTGTCTGATGATTGCCGGGTATTTAGGAGCTCATTACTTCTCGAGCAGCCTCGGGAAATACATTCTGAAATCAGAAGAATAAAGGGTTAAAATTTGGAACATTCAAATCATTTAAATATATATATATGTATTCTAAGTATTTTGCAGCCCAAATTTGTTAAAAGATATTTTTAAAATGTTTGCGAGCTTATTCAATTTTTTTCCCTTTTTTTTATTTTGCTTCCTCTGAGGGAAAGTTTTGTTGTGGTGACAAAATCCAGTTTCCAAAAGTTTTTTTCAATATATTTCAAGGCGAATATATTTAATATGATGGCTTTTTAAAAAGCAATAAGAAGATGGATTGGTTTATTAAAAGTGATAATATAAAATTTCATTTAAACAAATTTTTTAAACAATTATCCAAACAATTATTAGAGGGAGGAAAGTGCTCATTGAATAAGCACAAAAGTTGATATTAGATTTATTCATTTATTTCATCTAATTTTTGTGATCCTTTTAAAAACACTTAAAATAACTAGTAATCGTTTGTACTATATTGAAAATCTTGAAAATCCCATGGAATTCTCTTGAAATATCATGAAATCTCTTCAAATTCATTAAAGTTCCAAAAAGTCTTCTGAATTCTATAAAAATTGTTTTAAAAATAGAAATTCCTTAAAATCAAATAAAATCTTTTAAAAATCCTTATTTGACTTGCTTATTAGAGTTTGACCAGCTAGTTTATGGTGACCACCGACTGATTTACAATGGCCTAAGGTGTGGTAGAATCCAACACTAATATTATACCAATGGCCCATGGACTCATGGACAATTATCGTCTACCAAACAAAGACTATGGGGGTGTATGTTCAATATTTCATCTACAGAGTGTACGAAATGTTCTTCATTTAAGTACAAGACCAAAAATATATTCATCAAATTCTTGAATCTCTTAATTTTGATAGCATGGTATTTATTTGTGATATGAAACCGCTTGATGAACGCAGTGGAAATATGTTGAGGATTTTTATATTTGACTGTCACAAAGGCTTTACTGATGTTAAACATTCTAACAGATATTCTTATATGCATGTTCTTATAAGAGATTATTAAGTTTCTCAGACTTTTATTAATGATATTATGCATCTAAGACCTTGATTATTTGTATTCAAGAATCACCCTGTATCTCGAATAAACCCGTGCAACTATATACGCAGCTGGATGCTGCGTCTCGTATTAAGGATACGTGGGTGGCATATGCGTGGGCCAATAGCCGCACGCAACGCAGAAAACTCAAAAGTTTCTTTACAAAGACTATTCAATTATGCTCGTTCGCTGTCAGATAGTCTCAAGATCAACATATATACCCTTGCGCAGAATGCAATTCTCCTTTCCAAGATCTGCAAGATAGCATCATTTACGTTTCAAGAAATAACCACCGTTTCTCCGGTTCCATTCTGTAATGAGCCAGTAAACAAACTTTCCATTATTAGATTCTTGCTACTCGAATGCATGAATGGAAATTTGTATTCGAGTTATTTGCAATATCCGTAAATAAAATATCTGCTCAGGGATGCTTGGAGCAACTAAGAAGGTACAATTTCAAATGGAAAAATATAAAAGAGAATCGAGATACGAATTAATATGACCAAAATCTAAAAATGTATAAGTTTTTTGATTTTAGCATGGCTCAAATAAATAACAATTGGTTTTCATGGAATCTAAAGTTAGGCTCTTATGAATCAAAGGACAGTCCTCTGTCAATGTAATCAATTTTCGGTACATTTGTCGATACAATTTTCAGTTCATCCACGTAGTTGAATTTCTTGTTAGTCGAATGATAGCCAAATACCCATAACCGATTCACTAAGGATTGGGAGAGAATTTGAGAGACGGAATATTCGAACGGAATTTCCTATAATTTGCGAGCAATCACTTGGTAATTGGCGTACGAAGTTGCAATCGCCCATTTCGTCGATCCGAGCAAGCGATAAGCAATGGACAAGAAAAAAGTTTCCAGGTGTTCATTTCCGTTTTGCTTGCGATTTCGCTTGGTCTTCTGGCAGATTAGTTAATAGTCACTCGATTCTTTAATATTTAGTAACACAGAGATATAAAAAAGGAGGTTTAAGGGTGACTCTTCCAATTCCGGTAAATATCTGGATTGAATCCAACAGGAAGTAATTTTCTATTCTCCAATTTGCGAAAATCATATCAAGTGATAAGCGAGAGGTTGCACTGAAATCTCCTGAAATATCTGAAGTTATTTAGTACTAGGGTGGCTTAAAAATGCAAGGCAAACATTTTTTTGATGATAGAGAGTCTCGATCCCCCAATTTGATGCGAAAAATCGCTTTTTGGCGTTTTTGGAATAATTTTTTAGAGTTCGAGAAAATGTTACGGGAAAGTATACAGGATATTGAATTTGTATTCGAGTTATTTGCAATATCCGTAAATAAAATATCTGCTCAGGGATGCTTGGAGCAACTTTAAACTTTAAACTTTAAAAAATTTTTTTCCAAATTTCTTTCGTTTCAACAAAAATTATTACTTTTGGTCGAGTGAAATACTTATAAACATTGGTTAATTAATTTTTAATTATTTAAACAAATACCAATTGCTTAAAAAATGTTTTTTTCTAAAAATTCGAAGTCTATTATTGTTAAGTGACACACATTTCTTTTCAAATAGTTTATAATTGTATAAACAGTATACGTTATTATTTATTTTCTACTAATAATCATCTAACCTTCATTATTTAACAAACATAATTTGTTTTAACAAATTTAATTCGAAAATTTTTCTCCTTAGAGACATCTTCCACACTAACCAATGTTTATAAATATTTCACTAGACTAATATAAATAATTTTTAATTAAATAAAACGGGAATAAAGCACTCAGAAGGCGATTTTGTGAAAAATTGTCATTTTTGGTTTTAAGAGTAGTTTTAACCCATATATTCTCGAACCCTGAAAAATTATTCCAAAAACCCTAAAAATTGATTTTCCCCCATGCAATTTACATGGGGAACTTCACGTAAAATCCGACACGTGTTTCAATCAAAATAAAAAAAAAAAGGGAATTTCTTTTTTCGGATTTCGAATCGAATTATGTACACCCGCTTGGTCGAGTTGTCAATCCCTCGGTGATAACTTTCTCTCCAAATTCAGGACGAGACATTATGTGTGGAATTTTTTTGCTCTTTCTTCTAGTTCTGAAATTCTAGAGGAAAGAGTATACACATATTATTGTGTCGAGTGAGTAACTACCCTGCAGTATGCTCTTCCATTGATACACTCTTGCAAACTGTTCTGCAGTGTTACCATGTAAAATACATTTTGCATTGTACTCATGTGTATTTGTGTCGGTAAATTGCTCATGCTTTGGATAGAGTTTATTCTAGTAACACAGTTTTGGTTGTTGTTGAACACCAGTTTGTTTGGATCCATCTCGCTTAAGAGTTATACGCGCGATCCTGTGAAGGATTCGAGGATGGAAGGGTGGTTTACAGAAGAAGCAAAGGAAGCCGCTTTAAACTTTTGCTTTTGCTTCTTCGGCAGTTCAGGAGGACTTTACGAATGAGAATAGTTACTCGCACTTCGGAGAAAAGCAACTCCTTTTCTTATTTCCGTATGCATGTATTTCTACTCGTTGGCTTATCAGATTTATCACAGTCTTCCTTTTGTTTTCATCAAACTTATAAGTTTGTTTTACAAGGTGTAATTCGTTTAGATTTGAATGAGTAACTATATCTGATGTTAGAGTGGAAAATAATTTTCTTAATTAGCACTCTTTCTCGATTGCCATGTAATTCACAAATTGTACATTCATTAGGTAATTGGAGATATACTTATTAGTATTCTTCCACTATTTTTTGCTACAACACCCTTGTCTCATATCATAGAAATTTCATAAATCTCCTCGAAATTACGTGAAATTCCGTAATATCTTTGAAGTCTCAATGAATTTCGAAATATCACCTTCAATTCCTGAAAATTTTTCAACATTTAAATAAATGTTGATTAGTTAAATTCACTTAAATCTCAAGAAAAGATAAATTGGTAAACGGTTGAGTAAAAGCTAGGATTAATTCAGAAACATTTATGCAATTAGTCAGTGTTGCGGAGTGTACCATATAGGTGAACAGGAGGAAAAGGAATAATATGAGGAATAGGAGGAATGATGGGGTGGGTGGATCGAGGGATGAAATGGGTATTTCTGGTGACGGTTGAGCAAGAAGACCGAGTGTCAAGCTCGCCCTCTCGAAATGCATTCGACCAAAATGTGGCTTCTTCGGCAAGGAAGAAAGGGGGGTAGTAGGGTCTATCCTAGGAGGGCGGATCAATACAATCGCTAATCCGGTGCATTGTGAGGCGAGGCGTGGCGTAGCAAAGAGCTGAGGGTGAGGTGGTGGTCTTGCCTTCCTTCCTTTTCACCCTACTTGCACTCTCACCCCTCGTCTTAGTCCCGGTTTCAAGCCCCCATTGCGTTCCACCCCCACGTCCCTCCTCCCACGACAACCCTAGCAGTCTAGCTCCTTGCCTGTCTCCTGCCCATCCATGGTCTGTACCGTCTTGCCGCACTTCCGCTTCCAACCCTTAACCTACCCCTCAAAGAACCAACAGCCCCAACACCCACCACCCCTCTCTTTGCCACATCAGAGTTGGACGAAGATCCGATCACGAGACGAGCAACGGAAGTAGAACCGAATTTTATCTGCGCTTTTTACTTCCAGCCAATGAAAGTTTACTAGTTGCAATTTGATATCTGCACCCGTTAACCTCGCAAATATCTCAAGTGGCTTCTTTTACATCCAAGAGAAAGCGATAAAAAGTTTCAAGTCTTATAACTTTTTTAAAGTAACAGGAGCTTAAGTTTAGGATGGTGTAAATAGACGGGAGTTGCGTTAGTTGACGGAAAACAGTCTATAAGGGATGCAACTCGCCTTGAGGTACCCTAATAGAAAAAATATCATCAAAATATTAAAAAGAAATTTTCTTGTATTGTTGTATTTCAATATAAGTGAAGAAATCTTGATACCCTATACAGTTACATGCTCTTTAGGTACCTATTCTGTGCGAATATAGGTCGCTTAGGACAATGAAGCTTTGTGAAGGACTTTGGTAAACAGAAAATATCGAAGGGTCGTTAGGTTCTAGTTAGTAACTTGATATCAGAATGACAGAATTTTACGCAAATTACTGCCTCAAGTTTAGTTGGAGAGACGGTTGCATTGAACTGAGCACGCGTTATTTGGAATTTGGTGCACGTAGCGCGGTATCCTTTAACCATCCTACACAGTAACATCTGTCGAGACCTTTAATTTAGAAATCCTCATGCCTCACTATCATCACGAACATCCCTATTCCCTATGTTACCCTTTCCGACAAACCCACCCCTTTCTGTTTCACCTACTATACCTACTCATCCTTCCAAACACAACAGAGACTGAGAATACAAAGGTAGCAGTGAACACAATTACTACACACACACACACACACACAAGACTTTAAGTTTATGAGGATTTTAGCTGTGTTTTCATGAAATTAATACAGAGTTT
>JAUESI010000036.1:6480666-6497706 GCA_032275145.1 Synergus laeviventris
TAAAAACCAGATTTTAACACGTTTCTATCGTTTAATCCAGTTTTTTCCCGAAAAAAAACCCGGTTTTTACGGTTAAATCTGGTTTTTTCCCTGGTTTTAAGGTTAAATCCGTTTTTTTATGATTTGTTCCTGGAAAAACCAGTTTTTCCCCTAAAAACCCGGTTTGAACCCGTATCTATGGTTTAATCTAGTTTTTTTCCGAAAAAAAACCCAGTTTTTACTGTTAAATCCGGTTTTTTTGGGAAAATCCGGTTTAAACCAGTTTAAAAATCTGGATTTTTCCTGTTTAAACTGGATTTTTTCTTGGAAAAAGCAGATTTTCCCCGTAAAAACACGGTTTTAACCCGTTTCTATGGTTTAATCCAGATTTTTTTTGGGAAAAATCCGGATTTTTCCGGTTTTAACCGGATTAATCTCGGGATTTCTCGCTCGAGGGCAACACGACCTCGGAGGCGTATCGAGTTGCTCTCTGAATCTGAATAAGTAAAATTTAATTAATTGAAAGTAGTTTTTTACTAATTCGTTTTTCGCTGAAGAAGACTTGCCAATCTACTCAAAATGATTCTGAGAAAATGTGGCGATAAACACAACGTTTGGAATATATACGACAACCCGTACGTTCCGGATTTTATAGCACAGCGTACGAACGAGAGTGGGTCGCCTGTGCCATCGACGATATTTCGCATATCAATGGCGGATGGCAGGCAACGGTCGCTTCATTTGAAATTCAAAACCTTAAATACAAGTCCATATATATGCGCGTATAAGATATAACGGGCGATATACCCACCGTTTTAATAAAGCTTCGACGGGCGTGGAAAGGAGTGACGTTGCAGAAAACTTTGTGGATGCAATCAGGCTCTCGTGCCAACTTGACCATAAAAAATGACGTTGTGAGAGAAACGACAGGAAACCCTTTACTTCGGTAAACTTTTAAATATCGGTCTTTATCAGCACGAAGCAATATTGCTTCAGTTTTTTCCACACTGTTGACTCGTAGACTTAATACGTAGAAATTTTTTTTTTTTTTATTAAATTTGGATACACATAATTTAAAGACTAGTTTGTAAAATTAGAATCTAGAATAAGGATATAAGATTAGTTCAAAAACATTACTTATTTTATTTTAAAATTACTTGAAACTCTTGAAACTCGTTTAAAATATTTTTAAATCTTTTGAAATTCATTTATAAACTTTGAAAATGTTTAAATCCCATTAAAGTAGAAGTACCACAACATATTGAAGCGGGTCTAAAATGTTTTAAGTATTGAACTGCAGACTTCTAGTACTGTGAAATGCCTTTACATATTATGCCTTTACCTTGTAATCTAAAATTATTCTTGTATGCTGCCATTTGTTCTCCGTACAATTAAAAACTTTTTCCTTGGAAATACATAAACTTTTCACTGCACACTTTTTGATTTCGGACTGTACACATTGAAATTCGGACTACACAAAGTGTGGATGCACTTTAAACCGGGACTGCAGAGTTGTCCCAAATTCTCGTGAAAGTAGTGTGTTGTGCGTGTAACCAGGACAGGAAAACTAGTGTAAATTACAAGCCCCAATCGATTTGGCAGGGACCAGGTCGCGGGGTCGTAAAAGTCATCTCTCATTCACTATAGGTAACGTCGACGTAGCGACGCTGACTAGCTGCTGGGAGTGACCTATTCCAACGTAATAATTCGATTTTATGGCGTCGGTATACCAGTGGCTAATGGGCTCTCTTGAAGAAGAAACATTACTGTATAAAGGAAGTAAAGGAAGCAGAAGTCGAGAAGTACTCCTCCTCTGATCGAATTCCAGCGCATCTCTTAAACTCGACTATACGGGGAAAGTTTTTAATCTGCTTTTCATTATGCTCGTAGCTTAAGCTCTCATCCGGACAAGGGAGATGGATGCACACCCTCCATTGCTCGTCACATCGCGACGTCGCATCGTGAGTGCCTTTCTCCGCTCCTGTGTGAGTTTACGACTCGTATATCCTTCCTCGTGTGGGTCCCTAGGTGTATTTGCGAGTACGCTGGCATTAACGACAGGGCAGTAAATTCTTGTATGTGTGGGTGGCAATGGATGGACGTCGGTGTGGAGTGCGTCTAGACTAGGGAGAGACTGCGTCACAACGTTGGCCCCGTATCGTGGCTGGGTGGGAATTTACCTGCCACCCTCACCTAACGCGTCTCTCTGTGTTAACAGCCCTGTTCCAGTCGCTGGTGCCGGTGATGATGCCACTGTTGTTGTTCTCTTCTGCGAGCTCTTATAATAATAACCAAATTGATTAGGATTTTTACAAGCGAAAATCTATAATATCTTTAATGAATTATCATTCATGGTAACTCATGAAGAAATTACTCCATCATTCATAATTTTTTAATTAGAGATTTAAAGAGATTTTAAAAAATTACAAGTTTCTAACCTTTTTAACTTTCAGCAGATTTCAAGAAATTTAACAGAGTTTAAAGAATTCATAAACATTTTTTGTGTTATTAAATTGCTCATTTTGGAAGTTTTTTTTACTTTTTTTAAAATTAATTTAAATCACTTGAAATCGCTTGTTATCCTTTCACATTTCTTGAAATTTTTTAAATCTTGTGAAAGCGCTCGAAAATCCTTAATTCTTAAGGATTAATTAATAGGATTGATTTTTCTTAATTTTTTTTCTTATTCTTCTTTAGTTCTCTTAAAATACTGTAAAATTCTTTAAAATCAGTTGGCAGCTCTGATTTCGATTTTAAATACAGGCGAATAGTTTTTTAATTAATAATTAATAAAAAACTACTATCATGATTACTAATATTTGACTAATTCATATTGAGAGAGTATAAAATTCTTAAGAAGTAGCGGTTCAAATCCTAAGATGTTGGAGTCATGTTCATCAAGAGTTGATTCCGAGCATTTCCCAGCTTATACGTAGTTTCGGGATATCGATGAAAATTCGCGAACGCTTGGCGCAAAATTAGAGAATTTTCCTTGTAATACTATTCTTTTTTGCAATATCGAGCGCCATCAACGCCTAAGTATCAAGAGCTCTACACGGTAGTTAAGTACAGGACTTTGCTATCATTTATAGAACTAAAATATTAATGCTTTAGTAGCTGCTAGGTCCATACCGCGTTTTCTATTGAGGCGGTATATTTATATTGCGCGCTTATTTCTAAAATATCAGTGTGAATAGATGGATGAGTCGAATGTTGCCTTAACTTTTGCACTTTATTTCTTAAGTAATATTGAGATAGACTTTTAAAGCCAAAATTGCATAGAAAACTCTCCAACCTGCCTTAAGTCATAAAATTATAAACAACCAGCTGTTTATATTTTTTTATACCTTTATAACTTTTAGCCTCGACATTTTTGTAAGCATCTTTCGAATTTATGTTTTTATGCTTATTGCGCAGACGTGCTTTCTTTTGTCGCCATAGTTAAGGATTGGTTTATGACACTGACTATCCAACAAGCCAGGAGGCTAACACATCGTTTTTGGGTTTTTCTCAAATTTTACCAATAGGAATCGACTCTTAGAATGCTCTTAGAATGTACTTTAACTTAAATTAGATACCTTCTCCTTGTTATGTATTTAAATAGAATAAATAGATGTTAGCAAAAAAACACTTTTATTTCAACACATGTCTTAAAATTTTGCTGACAGTGTTTTGTTTTTTTATTATGCAGTGTGGCGTTTGTTTGTCGTTTCTATTCGTTTAGTTGGGTTTACTATTTTGCATATTTTTAACTTATGTAACCCATATACATGGTTTATACCATCCAAGCTGGATCTCACGATCTTGAGGCGAGCATTATCATCTAGTGTCAACTCCCTATAATCTAAACGTGTCCGTAGCCAGGTTCCCAGAGCATATTGTTATCAATGATCTTCGGTTCGTTTATTTGTTTTGTAGGCCTGTTACAGTTAAGTCTTCGCCCATTGCGAATCTCTATTTAACTTAAATGTGTACTTACATTTTATATCGCCAAAAGCGAAGTTGTATGTATGTAATCTATGCTGATTGATTGATATTTATGGTTGGGACAACCACAGAAATAGTAAAATATGGTTCAACTATACTCATTTGTGGTTGCCATAACCTGACAAAATCTCCAGAATATTAATCTTCAAAATATTATTCCCTTCGTATTTAAATTATATATAAATCTTGAACTTTTATAAACCAACTCACAAATCTACCAAACGTGGATACACAAATGTATACGCGTATGTATGTTCTCAAACATTAAAAGCAGATTTTAGCGTTAAGAAAAGGAGCGAGAAAATTAACTATTTAGGTAATTCCTCTTGTATTTCAGAAATGTTGACAGTTTTACTTTTTCAGTACTCTCTAAAGTAGGATTTCCAGACCTCTTAATTTCAAATGAGGTCCTTTCCGACAAATAGGAAGAGATTGCCTCCAACAGAAAATGAAAATATACCTTAATCCTGCCCTGTTTTTGAAAGTTTCATCATGAAATGTTCTTTTTATGCTTCGGAGGCAGTATTTCCGTTGGGTCAGCTGCATAAGAAAGTGGAGTCGGCTGAACCCGGTGAGACACGTGCGAAAGGCCGTTTTACGGTATGGGAGAAGAACTCGCATAAACAGAGATGCGTAACATATGTGTACATGTGCGTAGTTTGTGTGTGTGTGGACACACCAGGTTTTTTCGCGTAAATGTGCAAACGGAAGGAAAGATGCTTCAGTGTGGTAGTGGGGCAAACGTGGCGGGTGGTGGGTAGCCTATGTGACTGTGAAGGTGGCGTGGGGCAGGTCCGGGCGGTCGATATCGCCGTCTGTGTATTTCCTCCACAGTATTTCCTCCAGCCACCTAGGTCCGGGTCCTGCTTCAGTGCTCCTAAGACATAGGCCACGTTGGGCGCAGATCCAATATGCTGGGCGACGAAAACGTGTCTAATTAATCTCGACTCTGGGAAATTCGGGAAATTCAAGCCATTGCAAGTCTCGAGATCTACATTTCGAAATAATGCTACGGATTAATTTCAAATATCCAATCATTTATTTAAGTCGAGCAGTATGAATATCTAAAGACAGCAAGATAAATTATTATTATTACTATTATTATTATTATTCAGTTTTTATTTTATACTGCTTTAAATAGACTGAATCAACAATCCACTGAAACCTGTCAGCATAATAGGGTTTGGTTATTGCAAAGTACATAATGCGTGTCATACAATCATTCTCGAAATTGTCCCTTTAATCGAGTGCCTGGCTTATCCGCGAAGGGTATGTAACATCCATACATGCATCCATATTATATCGGTGCACGCAGTCTACGAAGCCCTGCTTTCTACTTTGTCGAGCGTGAGGTCTGCACCTATTCTATACATGAATACGCTCAGACACGTATGTAACACACGTATAAAATTATGTTCACAGGGGTTGATTGTGGCGCTGGAGGAGATTACGCAATTACCTTATATGAACGCGACGCGTACGAGTGTTTATGCTTAGGCTGCGGTACAAGAAATATGATGGCTTCCACATCATCAAGTGCCATATTATACGCATTTGTTTCTTCATGTCTGGATAAAATAAAAAACATTGAAATTGAAGGTATTATGAAATTATCCCGCGACTGCTTCATAATGTACAATTTCAATTCAGCTCTCTCTGTCCTTCGAAAAATATACGCTTGTATATTAGACGTTTAATCTAGTGGACAGTTATAACGCCTGGAGTTATTTTTATCGAAATTTTTGATACTGGTTTAAGATAATCCACTTGATTTCCATAGATTATTACTATTATCTACCATTTCTCACATCCGTCCCCGAGATTGACATCTGTCAAGTCCTGCGCCGAGTGTTGTAATAGAATCGTTGCATTATTAATGAACTACGTTTGATATCATAGAACCTTAAGTATACATTGCAGTCATACGGCAAGCAGAAACGTTCTTGACTTATTCACGCGAGCCATCCGGTTGACTTCTGATTCAGAAATGACAAAAGAAAGTTCCCCAGCAGACCAGATTCCAGTTTGACATTGCAGGAAGCACTTTATCTTGCATACGTAACTTATATATCGTTTCACTATCGATTCCCATTAATGAAAATATGCTTGTTAAATTAGTATCATCTTTTATAACGTTCATTCCTTCAGGATCGTTAAGTTGAGGATTGAGACATTCGAAAATTTCGAAATGATATTAAGTATGTTTTTATCTCTCGAGTGTTTCAATTTGAATTGACTCGTGGTTTTTAATTCGCGGTTAACGCGTACGTAATCTTCGATATTACGAATTCCATCTTACGTCTTCCATCTTACGTCTTCCTTCGGTAATTGTGTGGCTCTTTCTATCCTTGTCGGACGTAATCAAAGAGCGGCCGAAATTTTCCAGGATGGCGTAACGTACAACCATCTTTCTCATTTTAGCTCGTGCTTTCCTTTTCTCTACGCTTCCTTTACGCTCGCCCTTTACTCTTAGAATTGAGAGAGGAAGCGGAATGCGGCGTGTACCTGCTCGCACCTGTACGAGCTAGCGAAGCGGAACAATCGAAGACGAGACGATAATGAGAACAACCGAGTTCAGCCGACTTCTCTGTTTTTAGTCTACTGAACGGAATCCTTGTAATTTCATCGATTTCAAGGAAGCGACGACTGCCACTTTAAGCTTCCGCCTTTATTTCATCATCTTTAGAAAATGAGCAATTAAAACTTTTTCTGTCGGAAACATAAAATAATTTTAATGCGATCGGTAACCAATATACATTTATAATATTATCTGAAAACAAGTTTAACTGGCTTCTTCAATTTAGTTACTTCAAATAAAAATTGCCTATTTGTTTACTGGATTAATCATTTTTGCAGTTGTCCTCAATTTGCGTTGTACCTCGTCTTACCAAAACATTCCTTTTCCCCTTAAACGACAATTTTACTACAATTTCAAGTCATTCAGGTTTGAAATAAAAATATAATCGGCATTTTTCGAGACATTTTTAGAGGAAACCATTTTTTTAGAGAATAACCTGTGCAGAAATTGCCCCATTTAGCCCTATTTAGAATGGTGTTCTGACGAGGCCCTGATAGAAATTTCTTTTTTCAAAAAAATTTTTAAATATATAATAAATTAGGGCATTTAGGGGACAACAATATAGTAGTAATATCTCATTAATACCAATCATATGTACATTGGTATTCCTACCTTACAATAATGCAATAAAACAGAAATTTAAAATTTGTTAAATCTCTTAAAACTATTGTAATCTTTTGAAATCTCTTTAATTAATACAAATTATTGAAAAATCAAACCTCAACATGTAAATTATATGATTATATTTTTTCATAATTTGTAATAACTGGAAATTCAAGAGTTTCAAAATATTTCAAATGGTTTCAAAGGATTTCAACAAATTTCAGTAGATTTAAAGAGATTTAACATATTTTACAGAATCCAAAACGATTTTTTGTTTTCAAATTACTTTATAATCTTGAAACTTTTTTTGATATTTTGAAATTCCTTAAGTTTAAATCCTTTGAAATCCTTTCACATTTTGGATAACACTGACATTTTTTTTAAATTTCTAATTTTCAAATATTCTTTTATAAAAGACTTCAAAATTGGTTATTATTATTTTAAATCCCTTACAATATTTACATATATTTTTAAATAATTGAAAATCCTGAAAAAATTTTGAATTTTTTTCAAATCCCTTAAAAACTCTTGAGACTCCTCTGAATTCATTTGAAATTCTTTAAAAACTCTTTCAAATCACTTTAAATTTATTTAAATCGCTTAAAATTCTCTTGAAATCCTTCAGGAAATTTGGATATATTCGAAATCTTGTAAAATCTCTTAAAATCCCCTTAAATTATCTAAAATGTCTTGAAATCTCTTTAATTCTCTAAAATCTCTTGAAATCCTTTAAGGTATTTTGAAAATTTTTAATTCTTTGAAGTCTATTGAAATCGATTTGAATTCATTAAAATCACAAGAAATCCTCTTAAAATCTCTAGAATCACTTGCAATCTTGATGTCTTTCGAAAATCCATTAAAATACATTAATATCGTTTAAAATCCGTTAAAAAACTAAACAAAATTGTTAAATTACGTTAAACTCTTGAAATTCCCTTGAATTCTTTTGAAATTATTGTAAGGTTCTTTAAATTCATTTTAAATCTTGACATCTTTGAAATCTTGTGATAATTCTTTAAATCTTTTTAGATTCCCTGGAATCATTTGAAATTCCTTGAAATCCCCTTAAATTCCTTACAATCACTTGAAATATTTTGAAAATATTTTAAAATTTGTTCATGTCATAGAATTTCCCTTGAAATAATTTACAAAAATTTTTCATTACCCGAAAAGCTTGACACTCCTATGAATTATTTTTAAATTCTTTAAAAATTTCTTAAAACCACTTGTTTCGATATAACTAATACCTCTTTTTTATAATAGGATTTTGTTTTCAGAAAATTAACTAGTTAAATAATCAAATATTTCAAATAATGAACCTAGAAAAGTTTTTTAACCCTGATGGGGTATTGGTCAGTTTTTCTATTTGGGGTATTTACCAGTGAGAGCATGACGCTCCTTGTCGGGTTCTTTTCAGTTTTCCAGGTGAGGACCACGATAGAACAAGGACTGGCCAGGACCATTTTTGTGATTTTAAAAATATTTTCTGGAATTGTAAAGAATTTTATGAGATTTTAATGTTTGTCTACGCATTTCATGGAGTGAATTCAAAAGAGTTTTATAATTGTTAAAAGATTTAGTAGAATGTACATAAATATTATTAATCGTCCATTCAATATTTATTCCCCCGCTTTGTAGCGCACGTATAATATTCCTAGTATAATATAATATCGTTACAAAGTGGTGAAAACAGTGTGTGCGTATCAGAAATTAATATAGTAATACGCTGAATAATATAACTCGCTGCAAATTAATTTTCTTAATCGCTGCGGTTTCGAAACCCAAAACGTCTACCTAATACATTTCAAACGCCTTAATCCTCCCACTTTCAGCAATTCATGTTTATAATTTTCAGCATAAGGGGAAAAGTAAAAAGAAAACTGATCGGAGGAAATAGAGGGAGGTGAGACCTATAGAAATATTAGGCAAGAGGTAGAAAGTTTGATGGGGGTTAAGAGTGTATTTGGTCCATCTGAATAATGAAAACAAAGCTTTAGCCTTCTTCAAATATGTTCATTCCTTTAAATTGAAGTAATTTAACTCTAGTATTTGTTTGACCCCTGCTTTCAAAATTTAGGTCCTCGACTCTCAAAGGAATCGTCTAAAGCTCACGAAGCTTTTCATCTTCAGTGCAGTGGGCGGGAATTCAGTTTCGCTCAAGTTGAGAAATCGGCGCAGCGTACTCGACCTTTGCGAAATCGGTATTCCGTTTACGCCACTCTAGAGGCTAGGTTTCGGGGATTGCGTGAGTCTAAGGTCTGCGTGCGTCGCGTTCAGAGCGAGGTGGTTGAACCCCTTGCAAAAAGCTGGAAGCTCAAAGCTGCTCGGTTGTGTGCGGCTGGCGGTGGGGGATGAAGTAGGGGGTAGGTAACTCGGCTCGACTCAACTCGCTCGCAGTGTTGGGTCATAGAAGTGCCTAGGGTCTAACCTCACGGGACAGAGAATGGGGTTTTGCCCCACACGTATACAATGTACACACACATACACAAATCACACACATAATTACTTATACACTCACACAAGAATAACACACTCGCACAAAAATAGCACACACACTCATTCTCCAAATCGCACGTAGCTTCTACGTGCAAACCTCGTCCCCATACGTCCCCACGCAATTACGCACACAAGTGCAAAGCTTCTATCTACCGAAAGCTGAGTTTGCTAGCATTGCTGACATCAACGATCTCGGAAAAGGATCTCACCCGAGAAGAAAATACGGATCCAACATAAAAGATAGAAAAAGTTGCAGCATTTCTGGCTAAAAGAAAGTATTTCGGAAAATAAAATCAATCCAATCCCAAATTTTGTTAGACTGAAGCTTTCGTCAAATAATTTGCATAAGTAGAGTAAGTCGTTAAGGTCAGACTCTACGATGTGGAATATATTTTATCTTTTATACCTATAAGTATTATTCCAAATTTGAAATAAATTTCCAATTGATAATTTATGATAAACAATTATTAACTACATGTATCGATTATCAATTATCTCCCACTGGCATTTCTGCTAGATATTTCATTAGAGAATTATAGGCTACGCCGCTAAGTGAAAATGTAACGATTTGGTAAGACCAATATTTACCATATAAGTAGGTAAATGTGTGTATGGAGTGACTTCTATTACTTCAGAATTGAAAACATATATCAAGAATTCGATAGAATCCTTTATAAATTACTTTAAATCAGTGAAAGTATCTTGAAATCTCTTTAAGGGGTTACACCACCATTTCTACAAAAAATTTTATTTTTCAGACAATGCCTGACAGAGGAACTAGGTACACCATCACCAAAGATTTTCAAAAATGGTTTCTACTTATTGATTAGTTACTGCTTCACATTACACATAAAAGTACTATGTATATATGTAAAATAATAATAATTTTATAACCTTAATGACTGCGTAAAAAAATGCTTCTATATATATTTTCCCTGAAATCTTACGAAAATCCTGAAAATCTTTTGAAAAATCTTTTTAAACATATTTCTCACCTATTTCTGTTAAAAACTACCTTTTCACCTTTTTTAACAATAGATTCTAAGATGAACGACATTAATTTATTCATTACACATTTTTTGCAAATCAACTGCACTATACATACTTTTTTCCCTATGATGTGATAATTCTATCGTAAGATGAACAGCGGGAATTATTTACAAGCGGGAAAAATGCGAGAATTGTCTGGAAACTTCGTGTGAAAAATTTAGCAGACACCCTATCCTTTGAAGTGATGTAACATAAATAAATAAGTGAATGATAAGACGTTTAAAATAAAACACTCGCAGGGAAATTTTATACGGTGAGACAGAGAGAGAGGATGAGGATGGGGATAATGGAGTAAACAGGGGGAAACCAGACCAGGATTGGTTTCGTGTGGTAGCAGAAGGGTGGTAGCAGGATGTGTGTCCCCATACACGTGCTTCGCATCCCGTTGCTTCTCTAGAGCGAGAGTAAACAGAATTTGCATGGAAACAGTGTGCCAGTGGGTCGCGCGCCGCGGGTATTAACACCGTGAGAGCTTCCCCTATATTGTAAGCAGTACTGGACTGAAGGTCTGGGACAGGATGGGGTCAGAAAGGGGACAGGAAGGGAACAGCCCTGTTAAACACTGCTGCAATTCTTCATCCCCATTTCATCATGCTTAAACACTTTACGGGGCATTATACATGTAAACTCGGCGTTAACTCGCGATGAATGGTCGTTCATGTCTAACTGGGAATTTCTAGTGGACGTGTCTCCTTGTCCGGTATGTGGAAACCGGGTATAATCACCATCCCACAGGACGTAAGCTCCATGCAAACTTTTTTTTTCAGTGCGTTGTATTATAATAAATAATTCAGTCTGTAATGTTGGAGAACTAATCTTGTGGAAGAATCTGCTGAAACTTTGCAGCAATATTGAAAAGCAATATTAATCGGCGAGGAAGATTCATATATTTCAGCAACATTGCTACTATAGTTGTGCAATATTACGTTCTGTTAGGGGATATTTTTTTCTGAATAAATTTTAGGTGGAGAAAGAAGAAAAAGGAAAGCAGATGGTATGGATAAAAAATGCAGCTTCCGAATCCAGTAAAATAATATCTTGTGAGTTGACTGTACACTACTTAAGCAAAGTGCAAAGTTTCAAGCTAGTTTGCCTATGGAGGGGGAGGTAACGAACTTTGTTAACGAGGCTACCCTACTCTGTCTATAATGCTACATTCTGATCGATAGCTTCGTGTATTTCCGTCGTCTCGTACAAGCTTAACTGTCACATGTTTTGGAAACTTTATTATTTAAACGAGTGAAGTATATTTTGTAAATTATGTAAGTCTGGAATTTACATTTCAATCTATAAATCCATTATTTGATTTCGTGCTTCGCTCGCTTTTTGTCTCGTGATTTTTTCTGTCACCGTGACAGTTTATGAGTAATTGTGAGTTTGACGATTATGCAAACTATGATATTTTTGTCATATTACACAGCCTTTATAATCTATTTAACAGAATTTAAATTTGAACAATTTCAAAGGATTATAAAGAATTTTTAGGTATTCTGGGAGATTTTAAGGGTATCTAATGATTTGAAGAGATTTTCTATGATTTCAAGAGATTACCTAAATGAATTTTCAATAGCCTGTGGAGGATTAGAAAAAAACAGATTTAATGTTATTTTTATAATTTTGCTTTCTCATAGAGGAAGCTTTATAGTGGTGAAAACATCCAGTTTAAAAAAAAGGGGTTTTTCAATATATTTCAAGGGGAATATTTCCAAGATGATGTCCTGAAAAATTGTTTACTGTATACCAGTTGAATTTCTTACAAGGGTTTAACAAAATATTTAATTTCACAAGTTGTATGTACTTTTATAATGTTAGTAAAATAAACAAATATATATATTACTTAATGTTTCCAGGAAGTTAAAAAAATTCTGATTTCATTAATTCATCATGTAATATATATTATATACTTTCGGATAACATATAACATATACCTTTGGAGAATTAAACAAGGAAAAATGAGACACGCAAAGAATCTACTTTATTAAAAGAAGCAGTGAAACGTTCAAGGCTTCACAACCCCTAATTATCATAAAGACCTTGCAATTTCGTGAATTCGTTAGAGCGTTCTCAGAGAGGGAATACGACGGGGCTCATATATATTTCAATGGAGGGTGACGGTGCGTGCGTACTCGACTCTCGCGCGTGGGTGGTGCGTGCACACGCACTTACTTGTACTTGCGGAGAATGCCGAAGGCGATGGTAGTAGTGGCGGCGACAGAGTTGAGTGGCCGGGGGAGGGGGACGGGGGCTCGGTGGCGGCAGCAGTGGCGGACACATCAATAATTACCCACGGCAGCAGGGATGGCAAGACGCAGAGAGCGTTAGGGGTTAGGGGGTGGTTGGTAGGTGGATGAGGTGATGTGGGGTGGGAGGAGGGAGAGGAAAGAGGAGTCTCGGGTCAACCGGGGTCAAGTCGCGCCACCAGACGCAACCCACCCCTTTCAGACGAATCTCCTACCCCTCCTCAGGCCCGTTTTCCGCCCCTGCTAGATCCACTCTCCGCCGAGAGAGAAGCAAGAGAGGATAGGGGTGAGTCTACAACCTCCATCACCCTCCCACCCCAACCTAAACCCCCCCGGGTCCCACACGCACGCACATCGAATATGCGTCTGGCTATCCGACTTTCGGGCGCGTTTCCAGAGTTCGTTCACATCGGCTTGTCGTAAACCGGGTCTTAAATCGAATTTTCCCTCCACCCTTATGACGTTCGGATATCAGAGAACAAATCTGCCTCGGAAAGAAAATTTAGTTTTGGAAAAGTCAGGATGATAAGGTTTATTAAACAATAAACATTCTGGATTGATCTTTTTTGATAAATAATTTACTTTTTCGATTTGTTAAAAAGCTGGAATATACTAAGCAAAAAACTTGCTTAGGTCATTGTCCTTCGCAAAAATGTTAAGTCATTAAAAATATCAAGATTTTAATTTACGTCACTTTAATTAAATTTTTTTAAATAGAATGTCATGTCTGTTATAAAATCTCCTTCTATAAATTAGAGCTCTGGAAGTGAGTGTATGATTTTAAGGATATAAAATGAATTAAAAAATATTCCGAAGAATTTCAAAGAATTCAGAAATTTCCTAAAATCAATTAACACTGTGAAATATTTTGAAAGCTGTTCTTCGGAATTCTTTTAAAATACTATAAAATTCTTTAATCTCTGGGAATAATCCAATAGGTGATAGGATACTGATATTTAGTATCCATTATGGGAAGCTGGGAAAATTGGAAAAGGGGATGAAAATAAAAGTTGAAAAAAGTTGAACTAATGATTAAAGAGTCATTTTTGAGTAGAATATTTATTAGTCATCGAATGTTGTTTTTTTTGTCGGAAGTTTTCCTTAGATACTACACGAAAGTTTAATAGCTGCGTGTTGCTGGGGATATAAGAATTTTATATTGCAATAAAGTCTGTGACGGTGTTTGGGTGATAAAAACACCCCGTCTGTGCTTTTTATTTGACGACAGTCGAAATTGCGAACGACTTTGGCAACCTGTCTTTTGCTTGTGTGTGCGGATCCTTAGGCCGATGTTCGTTCACGCACGAAAGCCGAATATCCGTCTGGTCATCCAACTTTCATCTGGGGGTGGTTTTCACCCCTGGGCCACCGAAGTTCATTCACACTAATGCTCGTCAGACGAAGTGAACTCTGATCACGGTATATTCCTTTACACGTAAAACCTTACTGATTTTTAATCACCATCGAAAATTAGGTGTGAAGCTTCACATCTCTTGCTGATATGAAGTTATTTAACTGGATATTAATAAATTTGTAAATGTGATGTTTCTGATATATACAGAAATAATTTTACCGTCACGGATATTTATTATTATCTCTAAGAAATTGGCTTCAGTGATCTAAATTCATCAAAGGAAGACAGTTCAATATTCGGAGGTCGTAGCGATTGGGGCGGTTGTCTGTTGCGTGATGGGTAGGCTTTGCAAACGGGTGAGAGTAAGGGATTATAGCAAACTGCAGGTTGAACAAAGCGAACTGGTTCGTTGGTTTGGAACAGGGATGGAAGGTCGAGGGGATGGTGGCGGGTCGTTGCCCGAAAACTCAGCTCTGTTATTGTCCCCCTACCCTTTCTCTCTTTCTGTCTTGCTCTCTGTGATCCGAACGGCAACACAAGTCTAGCTCACGGATATACGTAATACGCACATACTTGGCCTCCCTTCTCCACTGCCTTTAACTACAACTTCAACTCACACAGATTCAATAAGCTTTCTGGATACGTAGCCAATATCCATCTCTATAATAATAAACGCAGAACGCAATTTTATACATGAATTAAACATGTTTGTGAGTGTGAATTTATCTGAACATACGCGTGAAATATGTGTATGATTGGTGGATGTTATGCACGTTTAGAAATAGAATAAATCGCGTCAAAAACCACCACTTGGCGACGCGTTCTTGTCAAGCTCGTGTGCAATATCTAGCAGCTTTGATGAATTCTCTCATGGAAAAGGAAAAGGAAGTGCCTGAACTCGTTGATGTAAAGCTTTTTAGGTTTTTGGAAGCCACGACTCTGCTTTCTCCACGTATTCGTATGTTATTATCGTCGCGACGACCCATGCAATTCCGACATCGAAAAACAAAAAACGTGCCACCTTTGCAAATGTGCGGAGTTAAATCGTGTTAAATTTCGTCGAGTTTGGTATAGAAGCGCTCAGTTATTTCCCTCTTGGAAAAACGAAAAATAAGTCTACCCCAACAGCACAAAACATTGGAGCAATGTTGCTGCAATATTGCAGAAACAACTCTGCCGATCAATATTTCTATGCAATATTGTTTGCGTATTATTCGTTGGATAACTAGTTTGCTTTAGTTGTTGTCTCATGGCTAAAAGATTTACTGTAATCTTTAGTGCAGCTAGGAATATTCTTATTGTTGATGAGATTGTTGCAATCAGTTGCAATGGAGTTTGTTATGGTTCATTGTGTCTTGTCTATCGTTTGTTGTCCGTCATCTACCGACCTATGTCTCTTTTCTATCGACTGTTGTCTATTCCGCATTGTCTATTATCAGTTATCTTCTGTCTGCATTCCGTTGTCAATCATCTCTTGTCTATCTGTTGCCCTCTGATGCAACTTTCTCCCCTCCCATTCATAAACAAGTCAATAAAAGCGTCATTTTCCGAATTCTAATTTAAGTAGCTAGACAGACTGGATAGCGGCAATATATCGACGAGTCTCGTCATAGCGAAGCGCCTCGTTATCTGCGCTCCGAGGGCGTTAGAAACGAATAAACCGTGAACGTTTATGCGCCCTATAGACGGTCGCGTGGGTCAACATAACCTGTCATAAATCGGGGCTAGTGAGAGAGCGTGTATGCGGAATGGGTAGAGTGAAACGGAGGGAGGTACGAGGGGCGACAGAGTGAGATGAAACGAAAACATGAGACTGTCTGGCTCGTTGACTGGTAGGGGTGATTTGAAGGGGGAAATCCCTACTTGGGGTGTGCAGCTTCAACAGGGGGTGGCTACCCGACCTGGGAGATATAACGTTGCCTACCGTGCAGTCGGTAATGCAGCACTTTCCATTGTTAGCGGCATTGCACGCGCTGAAACGTTTACTGCCGCAGACGTGTCAATCCATACCGGTTTTACGAGCACTGCGTAAATTCCCGCTACCTGTTCGTCAGCAGTGTGCACCACTGCCAACAAATGCATTAGATTTTATGGGAGCACGCTCGTTCGTCTGGCACTGCAGACTGAAGACAAGCGATTTTCTGCCTCTTTGCGTGTCTTGAAGCCATAAGGGATTTTGGCTTGGAACGTAAAATGGGCTCGAGAGGGGATGAAAAGTGCAGAGTCGTAAAAGACCTTTTCCTTAATGTATATTTTAAACTTGACTTAATAGAAAGTATTATAATCTAGGATTCTATGAAGAAAGTACACATAATTAATTTTTCATTATGCGCTCTTGCAGGTTGAGCAGCGTTGAAGACTGAAATGATTAAATAAGTTTAAAATCAGAATTGTGTGGTACAACAATAGCATAGACATGCTAGACAATTTATTATTTTTTGTTGGTTACTGAAAAACTCTTACCCTACGGGCAAAGTTTTAATTACTTTATGCACATTTTTCCCATGTTTCATGAAAGTATCAATGTAGTTCTCAACTTTACACGGTGCTGTATTGCAGGGTACATTTTTAATTATTTTGAGAGCAAGAAAGACACATGTAGTTAGAAGTTCACCTTATCTACTTGGTAAATGTTTAATGGCTCATTATATTTAAAAGCGAAAAAAAGTCTTTCAGTATCCTTCCGGAAATTATTGACCCTTTCCAACGTGGCGGAAACGGTACAAAAAACTTGGACCATTTGAAGATGCCGG
>JAUESI010000036.1:6502855-6513615 GCA_032275145.1 Synergus laeviventris
TAACGCGTTTACACTAAAGGTTGTATAATGTATATGCTATACGTATATATACAGGAGGTTATATGCACCTGCTGTTACACGTACACACTACACAGTGAACATATAACGCCTGGCAGCACTCACTAGTGTGATACACCGCAAGTACCGCGGTGAGAAAATGAAGGGGGTTGAAGTGTTTCGGCTTGTTCGTGATGAGAAATTAAGCATGTTACGTAGGATAGTTTACACTCCACAGTAAGTTTCAATCTTCTCTCATGTATAAGTAATAGACGTTCTTATCTCTTTAAATTTCTCTTTCTTGTTAAGAACACTAACTTTAGAGTATTTACAGATACATAAACATACACATATAACTGCATAAGACCTCCAAACATATATCGTAAAATAATATCAAATGTTTATATAACAGTCTTGCTTGATTCAACATATAAACAATAAATAGATGGATGTTCGTCACGTTATTTTTAAATCTCTATAAATCTCGTGGATCATTAATTTCAAGAGGAAATTCATTGATATAATTCGCTTCGAATTTAGCCAACAGCGGAAATGCATTACTTAATAAGCGATTATTGAAAAATAGACGGAAAAAACTCTGAAATTGTGACAACCATAGCAGATTTTTCCATCTAAAGATTAAATATTAAGTTTATCCATTTGCATGTGGAGAGATTGACTCCATATCATGAAATTTCTATATGAAGAATGTCATACACACAAAATGAAATAATGATAATGAAGCGAAAAAAATTAAAAGAGTTATATTAAAAAAATGTTCTTTGTGGGGTAATTAATACCCTAGTGGTAGATGGATCGGGAACTATGTTTTTTTTTGTTTGTGATGTTAATAAAAAATAGTGAAAAGCCCCATTCTGATTGTCTGGAAACTCTAACTCTAATTGATTTTCCTCCCTTAATTACTTTCAGTAACATTTTTCCGTTTTATTCAGCTCTATTATGGAATATGTTCTCAAAATTTGGAGTTCCTAACATTTTATACAAAAGTTAAATAATACCTTCTGAAATTTTTTCTAATCATTAAATAATTTTAAATACTGCATTGAAATAGAAATGTTAAAGTGATGATAATATTAAATTAAATTGGAAAAACTGCAGTAGGTTAATCGACATAAAAGTCCATTTTCATTATTATACGTTAATACTCTGAAATTTCTTTCTCGTGTCACTCATTTTACAATAATGTGATATTCAGTTTAAAAATCTGATGGATTTATTCATAGAATATAACACCAAGAGGGAACTGTAGTATATGTCTGAAAATTCTCTCTTTATTAATCATACATCTTCAATGTCACAAACGTTCAACTTCTCAATATATCATATGAAGTAAGAAGGATTTCATTTTTCCGTTTGGGATTAATTTGACATGACTTGTGTTAATAAATATTTCACTATATTAACACTATCGCGATTTATGTTTCCGTTGCTATTATTATAATTACATTCAGTTCCACGGTAAATTTTAGAATCTCTTAAAATCTCTTGAAATTTCTCGAAATATAATTAAAATTACAAAAAACCTTTGAAATCCCTTAAAACACCACGACAAATATTTCAAACTATTACATCTACAAAGCTTACTTCTTGAGAAAGCAAAGCGCAAAAGTAACTCGCAAGTTCCTATTTAAGTTTCTACTTGAGTTTCTGAACACTTTCTCCAGGGGAAATAATTAATTGTGGGTGTTCAAGTTCTCCATTAAAGGCAGGATAATACGAAAATGCTAACCACCTGTTGTTGAACACCAATTTTCTTTATAAAAGTTTCATATTATAAATTCGTTAACATCGATTACAGAGTTTGGTTCATATTCTTTAAACGGTTCCGCAGGTAGTTTAGTATTCAGTTAAAAGATCTTTGAAAAAGCCGTAAAATCAATAAAAAGGTCTCCGAAATCTCGCATATATTATTGTTTTAAATCTTATTTACTTTTGAATAACTTAAAGTTGCACTAAGTAAAGCAAAATATTTGCGCGCGTTGTTCTGCTAGTGTATTAAATGAAAATAGTATGTCTACGAATGCGAATATTTCAGGATTATTATATGGTATATAAAAGAAATTTAAAAGTATTTTAAAAATGAACTAAAAAAGTGTTATGAAAAAACTAAAAATCTCCACTGGTTTTCAATGTCTTTCAATGCGGAACATAAAAAAAGTCGGCGAGGGCGGGATTCGAACCCACGCGTGCTGACCGCTTGCACATCAGATTAGTTAAAGCGAACTAACGCCTTATCTAAGCTGACACCTTAACCACTCGGCCACCTCACCCGCTCTATTGAATAATACCTAAATAAGCTTATTAACAATATGCATGACATTTTATGCATTTCTTTAATAAGGGGTAATGTCTATGTAAAAATTTCAAAAAATCCATTTTTTTTAAAGCAAAATTGGTACGTAATTATGTCAAAAACAATGTCCCGAAACGATTTCTCAAAAAAAAAGTTTTTTCACTTTTTTTTAATAAAATTTTCTCGGTGATTGTTTTGGAAAAAAAAATTTTTTTGTTCAAAAATGCACAATTTTGTGAAAAATTTATATTTTTGAAAAATCGTATGTGAGGCCTTAGCTTTTCATTCCATCTTTAAGAAAAATTTTATTTTTTTTGTTTCAAACAAATATTGGCGACAAAAAGTTGCTGGCCGTGGAGGCCTTTGAAAAAAAGTAGCTGTACTCTGGGTCCGCTAAAGGCGCTACTTTGTTTTTGAATACTTCTAAAAAATTAATATATGTTTCCTATAATATGTGTAATGATTCTGATTGGAATATTATATCTCTTTAAAAAAATATCTTAAAACTGACCTTCAAATATAGCCCCCAATATAGATGTTACCTCTTAAGCGCCAAATAAAACTAGATAAAAAAATTTGTTTGTCATAAAAATGTAGTACTGGAATCAGTTAAAATTCATGAAAATCTCTTAAAATTACTCTCTAAAAAAGTGGTTCCTCTCTAAAAATGTCTCCAAAAATAAGTTTAAAAGTTTGTTATAACTTAACTAAAAAAATTTCAAAAGAAAAATCGACGAAGGTGGGACTCGAACCCACGAATGCTCTCAGCACATCAGATTAACTTAGCGATCTGAACGCCTTAGCCGCTCGGCCACTTCGTCCATATGATAAATTATTATGAATTGAAGCTTAAAACCGCTCAAAATGATTAGAAACTCATCAAATTTCATGAAAAACTTCAGATAAATCTCTCAAAATCTTTTAAAATTATTAGAAATCTCATATGTAATATTCCATAAAATTCTTGAAAATGTCATAAAATCAGTTAAAAATCATAAAAGCTCTTAAATTTTCTTAAAATTCCGAAAAATTCTACGAAAACATTAAAAATGCCTTGAACTGCGAAATCCCTTGAAATTCCACGAGATCTTTTTACAATCCTAAAAATCTTTTGAATTCTGTAAGAATTACTTTAGAATCTTCAAAATCTCTTAAAATTTCTAGAAAGCTCTTGAAACTCCTTTTGATAAAATGTTACGTAATTAAGCTTAGAATCGCTCATGTATTCACAATTATTTTATAGTATATTAAATAAAGTTTGAGAATATGTTACAAATTAACTAAAAAAGTGCTATGAAAAAAATAAAACTCTCCACTAGTTTTCAATCTTCTTCAATGGTAAGTATAAAAAAAAACCCGAGAGGATTCGAACCCGCTTGTGTTCCTGCTTAAGACATTAGATTAGTTCGGCGGTCTGAGGCGTTAGACACTCGGCTACCTTGCTCACTTGATTAAGTATTACGCAATTAAGCTAATGAACAATAGCCATGAAATTTTATATATTTCTTTATTTGGCACTAAATGTTAAAAATCTCATAAAATTTAAAGAAACATAAATAAACTAGAAACTTTTGAATTTCGTAAGAATGACTTGAAAATCTTGAAAATCCCTTAAAATTCTTAGAAAGCTTTTGGAACTCTTCTATAAAAAGGTGATGTAAAGAAATGCCTCTAAAATCTTTTGAATGACTTTTGAATGATTTGAAGTAGTAAGAAGAAAAAGAAAACAATCGCGCACGTAACGCGTGTGTTGGTTTACTATATGTATATAATTGATATATTCTAGAATATAATTATATAATACAATCGTTTATTATTAATTCTTGAATTATTTCTGTTTCTAAGTGGAATAGGCCAAACCTTGTGGGAAAGACAGTTTCTATTCGCAAGGAGTGCGTGGACTCGTGACTGGAGTTGAATCGTTGGGCCCACACGGGCCCAACTCGTGCCAGTCACGGAGCAACCCTTTTCGAACTTAACAAAGTGGGACGGCGGGGTGCGGCAGCACGAAAAGTTACGGTTGGGGGGAGGGATTGTCGACCGGTAAGCGAGCAGGGGGCCAACAGGGAGGCTAAGACTTCGCAGGTCGATACCATCGCCAAGAGCCACTAAGTTCAGGCCTCCCGCTGCCTCTCCATGCCTTCTACTCCGTGCCTTACCCGTAATTATTCAGCAAGGAGGACCCCGACGGGTCAAGTCAGGTTATCTTGGCACTAGGATGCGGGGTTATCTTCGCTACCCTACTCTCATCCCTTCCAACTCTCATCCCACCTCCCCTGTACTGACTTCTAATCGCTAAACACTTCAACCCTTTACCACACAAAGCTACAACATAGAGAAAAATAGTATTTCAATCTTTAATATTTTTTATATTCACAAATATTCTGACATATTATATTTCCCAATTCCCCTTTGCGCTCTAAAATAAATATCTAAATATCTCGATAAATGTATCGAAATATCCCTTATACGTTTTCTTTTACACCACCTGCTGAAATTGTTATATGTCTCATTAATGTTGACTCTCACGCACTTATGATTCAAAATAAAACTCTGATTTTTACTGTGAACCTTTTCTTCCCAGAGAGACTTGCCATGGCTAACGGGTGAAAAAAATTTGTTCAAGTGCCAACTCTAACGACTACTTTCGTGTGACAAAGGAAACGCCGCTAGAAGGAAAAAGCCGATAATTTATTAAAAAAAAAATAAAATAAATTACGAAACTTAAAGTCAAAGCCTGCGAAATTATAGTTCCAATACACGCATAGGAGCACCTCATGCAGGTAAAATGTGGAATTAATTCGGAATTGGTATGAAAAAAATTGACTGCGCCTACTGTTTGCGGAAACATGGCTCTGTGATTTTATCGGGTCGCGTGTTCTGAGATTATGGAAGTTAGCGTGCCCTACGTGCGAAAGTCGCATTCGCTGTGAGTGGAGTTTATAAAAAAAAAGCTTGCGCATCTCTAGCGAACATTCCCTATGACGAGCAACGTCACGTTTGCTGCAAACGATGCACATGGCGCAGCTGGAGTCTACATGGAGAATCTACGTGCTTCCTATCGCCATATGCGTTTTACCATGTCCCCACGCCCCCGTAGCCCTCGTAAACCCCGTAATACTATCTTCGACTGCACCAGGTCCCTTGGTCCACCGAATGGACAAATGTGACACGTTCTACGTCTACGCGCGCACTCTACAATTCTCGCAAGTGGCTTATAGCTCTCTGCACCATCTTTCCTCAACGATTTTCTAATACATGCGAATATTTTTCATTATAAAAAGATAAAAACGGAAGAGTTTTATTATAAGAAGAGAAAATTGTTTTAAAAAGTCAAATATTCGAGAAAAGAGAGATCGGTGGATTTCAAGAGGTTTCTATCAATTTCAGAGATTTTTACGAATCTTAAGTGATTTTAAAGTTATGCCATGTGAAATTTTTGAAAAATTTCAATACCATTATCATTGGAAATTTTCTGATGTCAGGGAAAAGTATAAGGAAAATTGAAAAAATTAATTTTGTGACTTTTTCACTAAGATCTTCAAATGGAAGTAGTCATGGCAATCGAAATTGCGGTGGGAGGTGTCACGTCCTCAGTGAACTTCCCATGCAGAAATGAACACATTTAGAATTATTCAAAATGGGATGCTGACGAGAATTTATTGGGTAATAAAATTGAGAGGTTAAAAATAGGAAGTTCTTTTAAAATTATTTAAAATTCTTAAACATTTTTTAATATCATTTAAAATCCCTTGAAATACCTAATAATTGTGGTTGTTGCCACATATAGTGGTTTTGGTTGTGGCAACTATAGCAGGTTTTTCCACGTAGGTATTACAAATCAGATTGAGAGAGCAGATTTTGAAAAAAGAAAAGAAAAGTTCATCACAACTTTCCAGGAAAACAAGAAGGGAGACATTCCTTCAAATCTGTATTGTTCTCTGAATTCTGCGAAGACGAAACAAGAAATATATAACGTGTAGAAGAGTTCAGTCCAGATTCGAATTTCGCGAACGCGATGCTTCCGGAGTATTCTTCTCGTAAACGTCGCTTCGAAAATGCAGGGTGGGCGACTAACAATGGCTCTTCTTGCAAAGCTGATTACCAGATGCACCGAAACAAGAACTGTGATCATCATTACACGAAACCTTACTGGAACATTCTAAACTTTCAGGAAGATAATTTAATTGTAAGTAAAATATATAATAACGCATATATTTTTTCTAGGCAGTATATTACTCGATAAAGTTAGCAATTACTGTCTCAATAGCAGTAGATTGATAGGAATAAATGGGGATTAACATCTCTGTTAATAGTATAGTTGCAGTAAAGACGTCTAGGTTGCTACCAAGAAGAAGTTTTAGAGACTTGACAGGCTTCGCATCGAGTGTGGGCATTATAACGGAAAATTATGTTCAAACGTTTAGTATCTTCCACCACAGCTTTACGAGCGTTTCGAAAGCTACCACGAAGTAAAGTTCAGAAGTGGAAAAAAGCGTACCCTTGCACTGACGCCCTCCATCTCTAGATATTGCGGATCTTCCTCTCATCTCATGTTTGTACTTTGTGTAGAAACGTAACATGTTCACGCACCCAGAGGTGCATCGTGCTCTTCGCATTTTGCAAACGTCCGATTATCGCGATGCACTTCGTCGGAGTTAAGAAATAAATCAGGGCAACGGTTTGGCATTAATTGAGCCGCATTGTATAACCTCGCCACGGTGAAATACGCCGCGGCATCGATTTACGATAGATAAAACGTACTTTATGGGGATGTTTCCGAGGGCATGGCCAAGTAGTTTACAGCTCGCGAGGCGGCCTCGCGGGCCAACGCGAGTCTCGTGGAGGAAAAGATGAGAGAAGATGATGGCTGAGAGACGAGAGGCAGAAGATGAAGAAGAAGAGCGCGAACCTTAAGAAGAAGAAGAGGTTAGAGGCAGATGAGGAGGATAAGAGTAGTTGGAGTGCGGTTTGGCGAACACGTTCACACGTTGAAGATCCTCCAGTTGCGTATATATGCCTAATGATGCGTACCAGCCCACTAGCTAGACTCGTATATCAAACGGCTAATTAATGTTGCTCGTAATTGCTGCCTATCATAATGCGAGCAAAATAGTGGGGTGATCCCTATTTCTTCTCTCCTTTCTTATTTCCTCCTTTCGTTTTGCTTCTATAAATTCTTCGATGGAGAGTATTGTAGTTACGTTATTTGCTAAAAGTGGTTCCGTAATTCATTATCGTCAAAAACTTTTCAATCTGCATTAAAATAACTTGAATTTCTTTAAAATACAGGGTGGAGACTTGATAAGAAAAAACCAGGAAATGACTCGGAACCTAAAGAAAAGACTGAAATCTTTTGGATTTCGTAAAAATCACTTGAAAATCTTTAAAATCTCTCAAAATTCCTAGAATATTTTTTTAATTCCTCTCTAAAAATTTCTCGGAAATCTCTCATATATTATTTTTTCAAACCTGATTGGCTTCTGAACGAATTAAAGTTGGAAAAAGTAAAAGGAAATTATTGCTTGCGTTAGTTTGCTAGTGTATTAAATGAAAATCCTATATATATGTACTTCTAGAACTTCACGATTATTATATGGTATATTAAATAAGTTTAAAAATATGTTAAAAATTGACTAAAAAAGTGTTATGAAGAAGCCAAACCTCTCCACTGGTTTTCAATGTCTTTCAATGGGGAACATAAAAAAAGTCGTCGAGGGCAGGATTCGAACCCACGTGTGCTCTCACACATCAGATTAGTTTGGCGGCGGTCAGACACCTTAGCCGCTCGGTCACTTCGTCCTTTTCATAAAATATTACGTAAAAAGGCTAATAAATAATATGCATGACATTTTATGTATTTCTTTCTTTAGCACAAAATAAAATTAAATAAAAAAAATTTTGATGTCATAAAAATGTATTGGAATCCGTTAAAATTCATAAAAATCTCTTGAAATTTCTCTCTAAAAATGTCTCGAAAATCTCGCAAATATTATTGTTTCAAACCTGATTGGCTTTTGAATGACTGGAAATTGTAAGATGTGAAGAAAAATATCCCAGTCCGTTCTTTTGGTAGTGTATTAAATGAAAATAGTATATGATGCAAAAACTTCACGATTATTATATAGCATATTAAAAAAGTTTTAAAGTATGTTAAAACTTAAAAAAATTGCAAAAGAAAAATCGACGAAGGTGGGACTCGAACCCACGAATGCTCTCAGCACATCAGACTAGGCGATCTGACTCAGCACTAGACTTGGCGATCTGACCGCCTTAGCCGCTCGGCCACTTCGTCCATATGATAAATTATTATGAATTGAAGCTTAAAACCGCTCAAAATGATTAGAAACTCATCAAATTTCATGAAAAAAGCTAATGAACAATAGCCATGAAATTTTATATATTTCTTTATTTGGCACTAAATGTTAAAAATCTCATAAAATTTAAAGAAACATCTTGAAATTCCTCTCTAAAAATGTCTCGAAAATCTCGCACATATTATTACTTCAAACTTCGTTGGATTTTGAATGACTTAAAGTTGTAAGAACTAAAGCAAAATAATCGCATGTGCGTTGGTTTGCTGGTTTATTAGGGAAAAACCCTCAGTACGTAGCTAGTCAATTGAGAAAACACTTCGACTTGCTATTGACACACGTAGTTACAGTCATAAGTTTAACAACATCGCACCATACTTAATTCAAAAGCGCGTGTATTTTTCGAAATTCCCGCATAAACTAGAGCACGTGAAGCAGATGCGACGTTGCCATATCATCAGTTGGCTGACGACATACATAGATTTACGGAATAAATTTTATTTTTCTATTCTCATAAGCTCGAAATAATACTTTTTGAAGCAGATATAGATTTGGGAACACTTTCTGCATATCTAAGAATTTTTTCAAAATTTGTCATTTGTCAATCCTTTTATATATTACAAAACGTGTGTCATAACACACATGTCCCGGTAAGAGAACACATGTCAATTATTCCAACCATTGATTTCTCGATTACAAGCTCAGAAAGGCTCGAAAATATAAACCAGATCTTTTGTGCATAATATTAATATAATTAATAGAACCATCATCAACATTTCAAATGATTCTCATTTGTAATTCTATTTCCGAATATGTTAAAACTTAAATAAAAAAATTGCAAAAAAGTACGACGAGGATGGGATTCGAACCCACGCGTGCAGAGCACATCAGATTAGCAGTCTGACGCCTTAACCACTCGGCCACCTCGTCCAATTGAAGGAGTCATACGTAATTTATTTGATTAAAAAAAATCACGAAATTTTCGTTCTCTCTTTATTTGATCAATCTCGAGCAACGACTGGTAAATTTCTGTTAACAGATAAATAAAAATAAAATATGAGAAAAAGTATTTTCATATTTATTCCATATTAAATAAAAACCATTTATTACTTCAAAGCTCGTTGGCTTTTGAATGACTTAAAGTTGATAAGGACTAAAACAAAATAATCGCGTGTGCGTTGGTTTGCTGGTTTATTAGGGAAAAACCCTTAGTACGTAGCTAGTCAATTGAGAGAACACTTCGTCTTGTTATTGACACACGTAGTTACAGTCATAAGTTTAACAACATCGCACCATCCTTAATTCAAAAGCGCGTGTGTTTTTCAAAATTCCCGCATAAACTAGAGCACGTGGGGCGGATGCGACGTTGCCATATCATCAGTTGGCTGACGACATACATAGATGTACGGAATAAATTTTTTTTCTATTCTCATAGGCTCGGAATGATAATTTTCGAGGCAGATATAAATTTGGGAAAACTTTCTGCATATCTCAGAATTTTATATATTTCAAAACGTGTGTCATAACACACATGTGCCGAAAAGAGAACACATGTCAATTATTCTAATCATTGATTTCTCGATTACGAAGCTCAGAAAGTCTCGAAAATATAAATCAGATCTTTTGTGCATTATAATATAACCATCATCAACATTTCAAATGATTCTCATTTGTAATTCTATTTCCGAATATCTTAAAACTTAACTAAAAAAATTGCAAAAAAGTACGACGAGGATGGGATTCGAACCCACGCGTGCAGAGCACATCAGATTAGCAGTCTGACGCCTTAACCACTCGGCCACCTCGTCCAATTGAAGGAGTCATACGTAATTTATTTGATTAAAAAAAATCAAGAAATTTTTTTCTTTCTTTATTTGTCCATTAATCTTGAGCAACGACTGATAAATTTCTGTTAACAGATAAATAAAAATAAAATATGAGAAAAAGTATTTTTATATTTATTACACACGTCATAACAGTCATAAGTTTGACAAAATCGCACAATATGAAATTCAAATGCACATGTGTTTTTCGAAATTCCCGCATAAACTAAAGCACATGGGGCGGATGCGACGTTGCTATATCATCAGTTGGCTGACGACATACATAGATGTACGGAATACATTTTTTTTTCT
>JAUESI010000036.1:6513715-6534090 GCA_032275145.1 Synergus laeviventris
CTTGAAATCGCTTGAAATCTTTTAAAATGTCTTGAAATTTTGTAAATCTTAAAAAATTTTTTCAATTACTTGAAATTCATCCGAATTCTTTTGAAATTGTTTTTAAATTCTTAAAAATCACTTTAAATCTATTGATGAAATCACTCTAAATTACTTAAAACCACAAAAAATCTCTTGAAATCCTTTAGAAAATATTGAATATCATTTAAAATCCCTTGAAATATTTCAAAAAATTGTAGCATTACTTTAAACTTTTGAAACTCCCTTAAAGTCTTGAAATTCTTGAAAAACGGCTTAAAACCACTTGAAATCTTTTGAAATCGATTTCAATTCCTTAAAATCAGCTGGCAGCTCTGATCTCGATTTTCAAGTACAGGCGGAAAATAAAAATCCAACCAATGGGTGAAAAGAGATTGTGGCTTCAGATTTCGGTAATTGCGAGAATTTATTTTCGATTCAATATTGCCCCTTGTAGGGTTTGAAATCTGTAGAACCCCTTGTAGGGTTCTTTCCAGTTTTCCAGATCAGGACCACATTCAAACTACGTCAAACTGGCCAGGGCCCCACCAGGACCCCTTTCAAATTTCTGCACAGGAATAAAGATGACGTTATATGTCATAAGGAGTGGGCATAATGGCAATATAAAACAAATATGTTAAATAAAAATATTAAATGAAAATCGCGTATTAAATGTTACCTAAAAATGAACTGCAAAGTTTGTTCGTAAGCTTTGATGGACCTTCAAGAATATCTGAAATTAAGCGAAATATGTAGGAAAGTCATTAATGAGCGTCAAGCTACTGATGCAAAAAAATTAAAAAAAGAATGTAATGAAGGTCGACTTAAATTGGACGCGAAAAAATAATTCTTTCAGAGAACGGAAGTTGAATGAAACTCCTTATAATCTCTCCTTAATGGTAAGTACCTCCTGACCTTCTACAAAGCTGGCGCATCGAGCATCAGTTTGTCCTAAGTGAAAAATAAATCGGTGCAAAAAGTCGGAAGTATTATAACTTTCGCTTCACCTTGATTTTTCCCTCCCTGCTTGAAACTTTTCGCCGAGTTTCTCGATTCACCGTACCAGCTGTTGTTGCGTTTCATTCGACTTTGACGAAGTTGAATTACGAGAGCACTTGTGCTACTGCGCCCGATAACTTTGCTATTTCGACAAAACGTGTTCACTTGGTCAAAAGAAGATCTGCTTGGAATAAAAGTCTCAAAGTAAAAAGAAATGAGAGGTAAAAAGTAAAAAGTTCCTCTGCAAACAACAAAGGGGGGGATCACTGCCTCCACTTTGATCATCTCATTTTTCGCGGACGCTTCCTTCGTGGAATTCAATTGTTGCAGATCATTCTGCGCTGAGCCGTTGATAATTCAGTGAGAAACCTACAAATAACTAGATACAAGCATTTTTCTCCAGAAAAGTATCAAACTGCCGAGAATTATAAAATTAAACTCCTGGAAAATCTCTCGAAATATTTAGAGACCCTTAAAATCTCATCAAATACAGAAACATTCTTTATAATCTAAAATTTGCTTAATAAAGTATAAAAGTTATGTAATATGACAAAAATAATCAAAATAATCATAAATATAGAAGTTTTATGTATATATTTATTTACAATTCGCGGAGATAAAGTTTAGTAAGTGTCAATAAATTTCCACGTTCAGAGAAAGTTATCTTGATAACTTTTAATGGAGGATAACTTACGTATCAAAAAAAAACTTTTTAAAGAGTGTAAAAATTATTTCTCGCTTTCTGACTGATAATAATTATTACAGCGATTAGTAACCGATATGGGTTATCACTTCTGCATCCAAGTATAATTGGTATAAATTATTATTATGGAATAATAGTTCTCGAGCCATTAGAATATTGCATTTGCTCTCCTCTTCATCAGAGTTCTTCATTCGTTTCTTTAGTCTATCATTTTGCGCAAAGGTCGATTGCTCTGAATCGTGCACATCGAGTACGATTTGACGATGTGTGTGCATAACTACTATAACCATCCGCTTCTCGTGATTCCCACGGTTCTTACCTTCTTCTCGTACACGCAAAGTCAAAATGCTCGATAATTTGATTTTTGCGTTTTCTTGTAGCTTCTTCGTAAAGAAATTCAAATAGAATTTACCGCTGTGGACCCGAACGATTTCTAAAAAGTTGTATTAAAAAGCCAAGGTCGATTATCGATTTCGTCAATTAAAGTTAAAGACAAAGTCATATTTGTAGCAATTTTTTCTTTTATAACAGGTGTAACATTGTTGAGATTTTGCTCTCTTGAGATGATAAAGGGTGTTTCTGAAACGCCGATCTTTCAAAAGATTAACTCGTCTTGGGTGCGGAACGACAGGCTGCTGAATTTCTGTCTGATTTCTGTCAGCTAGTGTAATAGGCAGTAATTAGTGACCGGTAACCAGCGATTAGACCAGAGAGACTCGTGACCAGCCCCGGTCACGATCGACGAAGGAAAGATTTCAACGTCAAGTACTAAAATCTTTTACCGTTATCACTTCGATGCTCGTGCTGCTCATCTTCAATTTGTGCTAGAGTAATTAATTGACTCGAATCTCTAGCGAGTCTAAAGTCAGGAACTGTACCGAGATATTTCCGCCAAGATCTTTCGACTTGATTAACTACGACCCTGATACCGAATGTTCTGACGACTTGAACTTGAACGATCCGCCCTTTTGCTTCTTTTCGCAAAGCCCAGAACGTGAACTGTGCTCGCCATTTCAAGCAATGTAATTCGAACTAGATGCATCAAATACCAAATAAAAAGCAGCTCAGTAAATTACTCTCTCGATCTGAATTCATAAGAAACTACTATTAATTAATAAGATTTAATTTAATTCAAATTGAAATTTGTAAACAATATCCGTAATGAAACCGTGTAATTAAGATATTAATTCCTTCGTTCATAAATTACACTTTTCAATAGATCACTTTACCTCCTTAGTAAAGTTCACAAGCATCTGCAGTAGTCCATGGGAAATAATCATATATGCACCATTACCAACATTCGTAATTTAATAATGACTTCTCTGCGTGAAGGAATGCAAATATGTATACTCCGTAAACATATCAAGTTTTTTAAATGATCAGAAAATTTATATATTGGTATTTCTAAGCTTGAAAAATTGAAAAGTGCATAAAAGTCACTATCGATCAAATGAGATTTTTTTCGTCACGAAGATAATTCGTGAAAGTTCAGCTGTCGTCTTGGAAGAAGGAGCCACGCACACTAGTTAGTGATCAAATCGCTATTAATCATCGTTGTGGAGCATAGTTCAACTTACCGATCCATTAAGGCATACTATTTTGCTAACATTATTGGTGTCCTCTTAATAACATCCCTATCGTGCATCAATAACAGGGAGAGATGAGTTATAGAAGTACCAATCTCCACCCCTTTTCCCGCTTCATCTCGCGTGCGAAATCTCTATATTAGCTGCAGTGATTTTTCTATGCTTTCCACGTCGCTTTTTCCTATTAAGATATCTTTACAACAATCACTTTTTTTCTTATAAAATATATTGTCAAGTACTGCTGCATTAGTAACTTCTTACTAATTAAGATTGCGAGAGAAGATGATTGATTTTTCGCTGCGGGTTTGAAAGTTTGTTGGGATCTTTTCCAACGGCATTCGGTACATCTTTTAGTCACGTAATCTCCACTTTTTTAATTTCACCCCCGCTGTACTCGCACGCACGTGCATTTGAAACAAAGAAGAAGCGACGAAGATTGGGAAGAAATAGAAGCGGTAGAAGATGAACTCGGGGACGCAGTGGGCGGTTCCGTGTGCGTGCGTGATCGTGATCAGGATCGTGATGCAAGATAGCGAGGACGCCATCATACGCCTCGCGGATACTACGGGGTGGTCCAAATGTCCTCAGTCTATTACTTTTCTTTTCAATTGAATTTAAAAACCATATCTCTTTCATCAATCCTTCTCGGCCCTGTTAGTGTAAGTAATGGAAGTCAACAGCAAGGATTTCTCAAAAATGAGCAAAAAAATATGACGACTTTTTAGAAGTCATCATATTTTTTTTGCTACTTTTTGCAACTACATTTGTAAACCAAATTTATTTTGAAACTTGCTTTTTATACCACTGGCATATCACTGGCAGAATAACGATCCATTGCTGGGCCGATTTGATCGGTGATATTGGTCCAGTATTGGGTCGTGTTTTTTGGCTATTCGCACTTGGGCATTGCGGCTTGCATGAAAATAACGGCCTTTTCTGGTAGAAAATACTTGAGAGATCCTAAGACATAGTACTTGAGAAATTCTTATTAAATGACTAGTTCCGGTTAAGTGTGCGGTACCAAGGTGACGTAGCAAAGGATCACGTTGAGGCGTCGATCCGTGGAACAGGAGACGGCAACATCGCGCTGTGATCAGCTATGGGGGAGTCGGGGAAGACAACTGCAGCTCCCTAGAAAGTCACGGTGCGTGCAATGCGAAACGTGACAGAACTCGCCCGCCCTTCGTCCAGCCTAACAATACCCTCGTCTTGAACTGCTTCTTATTCTTCCTGCTTTTTTTATCCATCTTCCTTCCCATCTTCTTCATCATCTTCTTCTTCTCCTTCTTCTAGAGAGTTAAAGATTTAAAGATTTAAAAGATTTCAAGGGATAATAAGGGATAATAATTTGATTCTAGAAATTTCAGGTGATTTTAAGAAGATCTGAAAAGAGTATAAGGATTTTAAAAATTATAACTTTCACAATTTTTACAGATTTCACAATATTTCATGGATTATTAAACAGAGTGTCTACTGTGTGGGAATTTAAGGAAATCCGGAAACTGTCGTAACTTTTATTTTTGATGCGGAAAGTGCATTTCATTTCAGTAAGTCATTTTCGGATTGAAGAAACTTTTTTGGATAAATCAAAATGTTTTCATTTGACACTTGCAAGTTTTGTTAATTCTCTTGAAATCTTTTGAATTATTTTCAAAATCCCTAGTAATTCCTTAAAACTTGAATTCTTAGAAATACTATAAAATGTCTTGCAATTTTACGGAAATTCTGATACTCTTTTGAAACCACTTTTTCACTTATTTTTATTAAAAAATCACCTTTTTTTTATCATAAGAAGAGGGACCTCATATGTAAAAACATGAAAAATGCGATGGTCCGAGAATTGTCCGGGAATTTCATGGGAAAAATGAATTCCAACGGATTTCAAAAATTAAATATAAAGAAAATGTTTTTAAATATTGAAGTTGTTCGAAAAAAGTTTGAAAATATCTCAAAAATCACTTGAAATCACATGAAATTATTTTAAATCCTTCTTCTTCCTCTTGTTCGGCCCTTCGCTTGTTCTGCCAAGTCCTCCTTTGTCTTCTGTAACATTTCCTCTCAAGCTCGGGCTTCACCTATCGCTCGAACCGACATTGTATCCGCAGTAACTACTGCACTCGAACTAAGGAGGAATTTCTACGACGCCAATGGGCAAAGACCAATGGGAACGAAATGACCTGTGATACCAAGTTGACGTGACGACTCGAATCTCCGCAGCAGCGATAATAACGAGGCAGATGGATGGTCAAGAAGCTACGAGTGGACGCGACTCTTATTAGCTGCTTTCAGTGGTCAATCATTCACCTTACGAGTCAAAGTTACAATTAAGCTTTCTTCAGATTTAAATGACTAGCCATGGTGACTAAATACTCAAAGTAACAGAGTATAATTTACTTCTGATGAAAAGGATTATGCAATTGAAGACAAAGGATTCTATGTGATAAATTAATGGTAAAAATAACGTTTCCTTTGGGCAGACTTATTCTAATTGGCACCACATTTTTTACACTATAAGCTTGCTATTATATATGAGCATAATTTCTTTTCTCTAAATATGAATCGGTTTGAAATTTCACGTATTACAACATTGTAATAAAAACCGGTAATGCATTTAGTCTAATGGGCATATTTGATTGAATCGTGTAATTCAGTGGCATTAAATTTCCGCTCATTTCCGATCGGCAATTGATTTATTGTATGACGAATATGCGAACAGTGTAAATTAACGATCCTATACGAGTATTTCTAAATGTACATTTGAAAATTTGTCGAGATTAATCATTTATTCGCTCACGGCAATGAAGCTATAATGAAATGTCGTCACTTTATTGTTAAAATTTTTCTGCCCGGGATTGTAAAAGAATTCAAATGACTTAAATCTCATTTTTGAGTGTACCTTCCACTACGGGGGGAGTTGTCACGTTCCATGAGAATTCCTCTAGGGAAAATAAGAAACTTTACCTGGAAAAACCGGGAATTTGAAGACATCCATCGAATCGACATCCTGAAGACGAAATTGCCTCGATTTCGAGCTCGATTTACTCCTTCCACAAAAGTATTAGATCCATGAAAGCAGATCGTCAGATCATCGAACGGGATCAGTCTTCACGTAGAATCCGTGAGGAGAAAAGATCGCTCTCGATTGGAATATCTAAGCATACATTCTAGATCGATTCGCTGATCTGCGTTATCGGTCCATCGAGTTCAGAAGAGGTCAATGTAACGCAACGCAACGCGATTACGCCTACGCATCGCGTCCCACCATATCAGAAAGGAATATCCGCGACCGTTATACGAGGTTATTGATGTATATATAGTTGGTACAGGGTATGGGGTACGCATTTGCCCCAACGACCACGTTCGTATTAGAATTGCTCTATAGGTGTTGGTCTAAGTACCAAAGCACGCACACGCGTGACTAACTCGACGGAGTTCGTTCCATCGTGGCTATAATTCGTATCGTAACCTCTTGCCCCGCAGCTCGTGCGAGAGAACGGGACACGGGACAAGTTCTCGCTTCGAACTGGATTGACCCATCGATTCCCATACTCGCCATATATGGAAAACCCTGTAAAGTTACGATTTGCCTATAGACACATAACAGAGATCGTGCTGATAACTCACAATTTATCCGTTACTCCATTTCAAGGATTTTTTATTTTCATTTACTTTCAATATTAAACCTTGTAACGCTACTTTTTAATTACAGATAAAGGTGGAATGTTTAAAGTAGAAGGGCCCCTGATTTAAATTAAGTTCCGTTAAACCAATAATTGAAATGAATAATCTAAGTTAAATTTTTAGGCGCCAGTCCTTTCTTGGGACAAAGATAGATCAATTCAAGTAAAGGAAAAAATATTAATTGTTAAATGTTAAATGTTTCAGGACAGTTTTCCTCACCTTTCACTCATTTACCCTTAAAAACTATTACGTAATTTATGAATGGCCTCAAAAGGATGCAAAGATGCGTGGGTAAATATTTAAATATACGTCATGTCGAACTCAAACTTCCGCCATTCACAGTTGAAATGCATTCTCGGCACTTGCTTTCCCTCAGTGCCTTGGATTTCAACTGTACAGGCACCTCTCAGTCTCTGACGGAACAAACGATTTTCATTTTATTATTCATTGCTTGCATTCAGAACGAATTATATAAGCTGTAAATATCTACTTTTTAATGTATCCCGTTACTTATTTTAGGTAAAAGAAATGGTTAGAACGCGTTAATTTTACCGGTAACGGGAAGAAAACTGCAGAAAATAGAAGGCTCCAGAATTGAGTTTTCTTGATCACAGCAATATCAAATTTCATTAGAAGTGTGTTAGTTAACATTTGACGGGCACCTAAATTTCAATTAATTAAGCAGGCCATATATTCCCCGGCAAGGAAGAGTCGATAGGACAAATTGTAATGGCCGCGTATTCTCGAAGATCGCAACCAAACTGCACCAATTAATTCAAATAGCAGCAATTAATTGCTTCGTGCGCAGAATGCTTAATTCGTTCGGGTTTCCATTGTACGAACATCGATCCTCCTCTTCTTCTCTCCTTCCAAGCACTTTCGTTGCATTCTTGAACCAAGTAGGTACAGAGATCGTCCTGCACATCCACTCTATTTTTCAAACTAAAATACAGGCGAAAGATTTCCTACGAAAATATTCAATTAAACCCTGACAATATTCCCTCTTTTTCTAGTTTGCAACTTGAGATGCTTTGTCAAAATTAGAGTCTCATTCTGAACTAGAAGTGGGTGTGAAACGCGGAATAAAGTATAGCATTAATATTAGCATATGATAACAGTATCAGTTGTTTTGAGTTAAAAAATTTCCCGATGTGATATATTCGCGTTGAATCAGAAAAGTAGTATCACTGTCAATAGACAAAACACTCTCCAGGGGATTGTCTATCGCAAGAGCTGTAATGGAAGAGGATCAGGCGGAAAAATCGCACTGCACCAGTTTGCTGAGGACTTCCCTGAAACATTGTTGCACGGAATTCGATTGGATAAACTCTGCCTCGACTTTCCTGTAGAAAGTCCCTCACCCACCGGGTGACGCTCTTGGAGGCGTGCGGCTTTAGCGCGAGCGACAGGATCCCCCATCTGATTCTTATAGCCTATAGTCTATGTGTATAAGAAAATCGCACGGAAAGGTTAAAATGGAACACCCTCTATATATAGGTATACTACATATATACGAGATCATCGTGCAAAGATCTTGACTCGCCCGGAGTTCGCGCTCCAGGCCGTGAGGTCATTGGGCAGCCTGCTCGACAACAAATCATTGCTAATGATCTACCCGTACCTTACCGACTACTACGACTCCAAGTACCGGCATACTCGATCCAAGGCAGCGAGACCCTTCTTAGTCAAAACGTGAGCTAAGGATAGTACAGGTCTTGAAGCTACGACAATGCAAAATGATCTACTCCTACCGCAGTCGCTCGTAATATCTGTCATTAAAGACTGACACTTGGAAGTTCAATGAGCGCAATCATCCTTCTGAGAGACGAGATTTAATTCGCTCAACGTGCTAGACTCGTTTGTATCAATTTTTCATTCCGATTGAATTGATGCTTCGCTGCTTCTTATAGCTTAAGTATATCGTTATTATAGATAGTAACTGTAAATAGATTTAATGTTTATGAGAAAATCTCTTGGAGATAACTGTTGTTTTTGCACCTGAAATCTAGTGCTTTTTTTGTAAAATACACAAATATGTATCTAAGAGCTCATTGATTCTCGAGGTACCAACGTAGAATCTTATTTAATGTATACGAGGGGTGTAGAGAAATTGTATGCGAATTCTGATCTATATTCAAAGTGTCATCTCTTTCTATCTTTAGTTTTCGCTGTTAGAAGTCTAGAAGTTTAGAGAATAAAGTGGACAAGTAAGTGGGAACATTCAACAGGATCTTATTGGTTGAAACAGAGGATGAAGACGACGAGTTTTGCCTCTGTAAAATACAGTAATAAAAGAGGATTGAGCAATATATCAAATACGAGAAAGTACAATTTGAAGAAACTGCATATAGAAAAGACTCTAGTTTACAAAAGTCTTTTATTGTAAATATAATTATTAATAGTAAATTATTTATAATAAATATTATTACACGGATTATACAATAACTTTTGCCGACCTTAACTCTGAAACAATGTCAAGCATCGGTTCTAGGTCTACAAAAAGTTCCCAAATATTCTTAAATATTATATTCCCCAATATATTTTGTCTAATACATTTTGTCCTCCAGAGATTCTGCGTAGAACCTTCCTGATTTGAAAAGGATTCGTCTTTATGTTTTAAAAAACTGAGGAGGCTAATATTACTCTCAATCTGAACTAGTAAGAATTTGATTAAGTAAATTAGTAGCTTTACATTTGACTGTTGATTTAGTCATTTCTACACTGTATATTAAATGAAATAGTAAGTCACTTATTACCAATAACTTACTAATCTATTTAATAGTTTTAATTACTATTTGAATTGTTCACAATTAATTGTTATTTGAACATATTATATTTATTATATTAATTGTTAAAATTTTTGTATAGCTTTTATGGTTTATTTAACATATTTTAAAAGGTTTCCAAGGATTTCGAATTATTATAAAGAATTTGCAGTTATTCTATGCGATTTTAATGGATTTTTACGAATTTTGGAGTTTTTCATGGAATTTTATTAAGGCATATTAAAATATTTTTGATTTTCAAAAGATTTTATGAAATTTTGAGATATTTTTAAGAATTATAATGAATTAACAATTTTTTCCTGGAATTTTGAGATTTTGACAAAGTTTTAAGGGATTTTAATGCATTTCAGGTAAATTTAATATTCCTCGCGGAATTTTAAACGATTTAAAAAGATCTTTATATATGGCTTTAAAATGTTTGTGAAATTTGAGATCTAACCATTTTTTCATGGAATTTTATCAAGGAATATTAAAATATTTTAATGATTTTCAAAAGATTTTATGGAATTTTGAGAGGTTTCAAGTAATGATTAAAAAAATTTTTACGGATTTTAAGGGAATACAAAAAAATTTTAAGGGATCTTAAAGTTCCTTAAAGATTTTGCGAAATTTTAAGATATTTTAAGAATCATAATGAATTAGAGTATTTTTAATGTAATTTTTCAAGTAATTTTAAGAAATTTCATGAGAGTTTTATGAATTTTATGAATTTTGACAAAAAATGATTTTAACAAGTGATTTTTAAGCGATTTAAAATAAACAGCATTTTAACCGGTTTATAAAGATTGTATGACTTTTAAAAGGTTTTGCGAAATTTTAAGAGATCTAAAAATTTTTAAGTGAATTATAAGGGGTTTCTAGTAATTTAAAGAAATATGATGAGATTTTTGGGTATTTTAATTTATTTTTTTTTAATTTTGAGAAATTTTTAAGTGATTTTAACAAACTCAAGGTGATTTTAAAGTTCCCCATGGAATTTTAAGCGATTTAAAACAATTTTTATGAATTTTGAAAGATTTTTCGAAATTTTAAGGGATCTGAAAATTTTTAACATATATGGCATTGAATAGTGTTACTAATTCATTTTGTTTGTCCTTTTTACTAATCTATAGTAAACGACTTTGCACCATTGAAATTAGTAAGAAACTATTATTAATTAGTAAAATTTAATAAATCAGATTGAGAGAGTACATTTTACGTAAAATATTTCCTTCTATTAGTTCTTTCAACTCTGAAATTGCTCTTTTACTATTTAATTTACTCCAATTCATGACGCAATTAAGAAACAGTTCTCGGATAAATGCCTATTAGATCTTACATGAGAAACGTCTTTCTCGAAAATCACTAGACAGGCGAAATCTCGTAAGTATAACTTTTCGATAAGATCGACAGCGGCTCGATAAAGAGGTCGTAGCACGATTTCTATCGCGAGCGTTGCCGTTAAGACGCTCACGTATAGGTATTCGTGAACTTGGCTGTGGCTTCCCATAAAGCCTATGCGATGGTAACGATGCGGTTCTTGATGGCTATATTTTCCTTTTTAACTTCTTCTCTTCCTATTTCCTACGGTTGTCAGCCAACTCTAATTGCTGTCCAAATCTGAAATCTAGCTCTTGGTGCGACGGCAGATTGCGTAAATCCCGAGTAACGAATGATTCTCGAGGCATAAGGTTTGAAAAGCGAAGCACAAAAGTGCTGAACCAGATCGCATCTAGCTTTCGCGCGAATTAAGCGCGGGAAATTAACCAACGATCCGTGCTTTTGCTCGGATTTGTCATCACGAATCTGTCGCACTCGGTGTACAAGTCATTTTTACAAATAAAAATTTGCCCGCTTCGTGGGCACATTCTCATCGCGATTCGGTCAAAAATGTGCAAAAATCACAAGATTTAATAAATTTAAATAAATAAGAAGTTTTTGCATTTTTCACGATTAAAACGAAAACTATTTAGTCTATCAAAAAATGGTCAAGGGAGAATAATGTGGTTTCTTAAAATTTTAATTTTCGAAATGTTAGAAGTCTGACAATTTTTGTTTATGGGAAAAATTCATAAGGATAAATTGTTCGAATTTATCTAATACATTGTTTGATGAGAATTGTAAAAAACTTCCAAATTATCTACATCAATATTTATAAGATTTTCAGTCTTTCTTCTATCCTATTTATGAATTTCAATCCTAACTCGCAATTTTCGACGTTCTTAATTTCACAGACTTAAAAATTTGAATAATCTTCCTTTTCAAATACATTAAAATGTGAAGAGAGCTGAAGGTTGATTTCGAATATTCTATATTTTCAGTGTTGAAAACTCCATATATTAAAAATTTGTAATCAAAATGACAGAAATAGCAGAAATGTTTTATTCCAATAATTAAATAAAATGGAAATCAGCAGAATATGCCTTGAAAACAAATAAATGGACGATTTTTCATTTAGATTTAACTTAGATTCAGTCTCCCTCGGGCTGTCTCTCCGCGATCGCGGCACAAAGGAAATCAATCACTTCACGGTCGCAAGAGTAAGAGAGGCAATTACTCGTCAAACATCGCCACTGGTCTTGACTCGTAGCGACGTAACACGAACCTTGACCTTTCTCAATACACTCGTTGCCACTAGGATAATCTTGTCGAACAGCGAATGCTGCTTCATTAATAATGATCTTCTAAAAGCTTCAACAAACTTATTTCCGTATGTGTATACTTGTACATTGCAGAACGCGTTCTTCAACCAAAGCTCAGTTCCAAACGATTCTTGTATGAAAAGAGAAATTAATATATTCTGTAAAATAAATAACCATGCACCATTCTCGAAATAATGAAAATTTTGCTATATAATTCATTATATAGCATTTGAAGTCTTTTAAAATTGGATAAACATAAAAATAATGTTTTATCCGAGCCTTCCCTTGCAGATGTTATCACATTATCGATTCTCTATATACTATACTTCTATTAAGTACTTGAGATGGTTCTTCTCCACCCTTATCGTTGATTATATTACAGATCATATGTAAATGCATGTTCGTATGTAGGAAGCGAAGGTGGTATTCAATACGCCTGCGAATAACAGGAGCGATAACCACCTCTGCCGATGAAGGCTTACAGCCTGTTGAGATATACGGTCTGCTAACAAGTAGTCGCTCTTATCTGAGTTCCAAGCCACTTTTAACACACGCACTTGAGGCCACGATACGCACTAACATTCCATTTATAGAAATTCTCTCTGGTCATCATCGATAATTTCTCAGTAAGTGTCATTCTGGTTAAATGCGAGGGTGATTCTTTTTCTCCAGAAAGAATCTCTTTGAACCATGTTAAGAAATGTGAGTAATGATCAAGTGAATGTTTCCTAAAGACTCTGGGGAAGCCACTCACAAGATAAACCAAAAGAAAAACATAATGGATATTTTTGGGCGCCAGTTCTTTCTTGGATCAATTCGAAAAGCAAGACAGACAGACAAACTGACACAGGAAACTGGATCATAATCTTCATAATTCCTTTTTTGTGGTTCTATCATAAAGTTCCTAATAGGTACCAGAAAAGCGGAAGACTTTGAATCCTCAAAGCTAGTGTGCACGAAGTAAGGGATCTTCATAATTATGAAGATGACCATGTTATATTAGATGAGAACTGGACGCCTTGGATCTAATGGAATAATCGTCCGCTGCGAAATGCTGCGTGCAAGGCTATTTACCTGTCGTAATAGAACGCGCAAATCATCGTATCGTCCATGGGAATCATAGCGGAGAACCTGCTTCTGAAGCAGAAAAAGGGATCACGAAAAAAGCAGGAGGGCTATTCCATTCTTCGTCACGACGATCCATGGCGTATCCCCTATCCTATGGCGAGTCTCACGACTAGGAAACAAGACATATAGGCAATTATGCACACACTAGGTTACCCGCAATTACGAACGTAGATCGCTGGAAATCGGCGATTTACAGGCAAACTATCCACGCAAGAGTTCATGCGAAGAGGAAGGAGAAGGTGGATGCTGGATGCTAGATGCTGGATGCGATCAAGAAAGAAGGAAGAAGAGAAAAGATCTTGGTTTCGTATCCTCGCTTCCAGTGGCGGCGGTGTCTATCTTCTATGGTAACCATAGTAGTGACGTGTTATGAAAATTAAATAAGTACATTCAGTACTTGAAAATAAATGTGCAAATTCATCACTAGGGAGCCACCTAATTTCAGCTACTATTATTTCGGCTGTGCCGAATTTTTATATGGTATAGATAATCCTGCAATCCTATGAAAAGCTTGGAGAGAAGTGAAACCTCTCCGCGTAGTTCGAGCATATGCAGGAAGTAATGATGTGGGAATTATAGTTTCGTTAGCTGCAACCGAATTAAGGCATGAAATGGGCAATTTTTCGCCACAGATACTTCATTAGAGATCGACGCCACTGCTCTCTTCGTTTCGCACACTCTCTTCGTTTGGTACGCGCTTGGAGGCATAGATTGCAACGTACGAAGATTCTCGTTCGATAGTCCTCCCCATTCCTCCTCTACGCTCCTTCCCCTGGAATGAACCAGATTATTGGATGAACCCTGACCGTAGAATTACGTATTCGGTAAAACTCCTTTTCTCTCCTCTCTCTTTCCTCTTTCCTCTTTCCTCTTTTCTCCTTCCTCTTCGACCCTTCCCACTGCTCTCCACAGTTTCTCGAATGCTTTTTTAAGCCGAGTGCGTGCACGAGCTTCATCTATAGAGCGTTGCATACCTATAGAGAGGAAGGTGGAAAAGGGCGATGAGGGGAAAAGGGTAAAAGGAGAGAAAGGGAGAATTCAAGGAAGAAGAGATGGTGAGGTAGAGAGAGAGACAGAGAGAGAGAGAGAGTTAAGGCGAAACGGATCGAGGTTGAGGTAGGGAGGATCCGGGTCACAGATCAGCGTCCCGCGCGAGCCCGAAGAACCATGGAATCTAGCATGGTCCCATCGAGAGCGCGTATCGCGAGCAAAGGGACCAGGTACCTGCTGCCTGACTCGGTTGTGTCTGTGCCTGCCTTTGCCAACCACCAACGAGACTACTTGGTGCTCGGTACTCGGTACCAGGTATCTACCTGACCACCGTGAACCATCCACTGCCACCCTCGAGGCCACCGAGTTCGCTCCTACGCTCCTTCGCTCCTTCGCCCTTTGAGCGAGACCCCATACCAAACCACTCACGCACTCTCGTGACGTCCTCTTCCAGTCCTGCCTCTACTCGTTCGCTAGTTACTGAGAACACTCAAACGATCACGAGTGATGCGATTCCGATCTCTTAACTTCACAGGCTGAAGCCACCTTCGAGATTAATCGCATCCTGGCATCTTGAGGATTCAAGTTCAGTTTCAACCTCCCAGTTTTAATAAGGAGGCTTCATGAGCATTTTCTTCATTACCCGTAATAATAACCAGAATTGTTTACTAAACACTTTTCTAGTTTTGATAAACATATATTTACTATATCTGAGAAAGTCTTGCTTTGGCAGTGCCAATGATCAGTTTCATGGAGATCAGATGAGGAGATCCATTTACAACCATGTAAACATCTGTGCAGTTCTAAATACAGGGCAAATACGCCCTGGAGATATCAGATATGCTACAGCACAGCTTCCGCGTGTTGTTATGAGTATCTAACAATAAGCTCTAACACCAAGTGATAAGGGATCACGAATCTTCCCATTGTGGCAAACATTGAAAAGTACCTCGAAACAATTTCAGACAGATCTAGAGAAGGATAGAAAAGAGAAGTAGATGAGCTTGAAAGGTACAGAAGGGTGTATGAGAAACATATAGTCACATAGTCACGTCGACTAACTAAGGCCATTAATCGTCGCCATATTGCCCTCCTCGTCTCTAGCCACTCCTCTCTTTACCATCAACCATCCACGTTCTTCGTCCCTATTCTCGAAGTACTCGTCTCAGAGTAACTCATGGTACCTGTAGTCACCAAAATGGTCTTTTGGCTCTGGCTCTCGCCCCAGCCCTGGCTCGTCAAGTCTCCAACTTGGAAATTGCTTCCCTCATTTATAACCGGGCCACTGTCTGACCCTCGCTCTTGTGCTGCTCGTTTCCGATATCTCACACTCCCCAATACCCTTTCTTAGTTCGGTTATCGAGTTCGTAATCTATAGATCTTTTGCCGCCCTTCTGTCTCCATTCTTCCACTCTGACTCGATCACTTCACAGATTCTCGCGTCTGATACATTTCCCTCAGTCTTTAAGACTTCCATCTGGCTTCCAAACTTTAGATAAAAACTTACCTTCATCAAAAATGTTACATATATATTTTGCAGGCTTTTTGACTCCGATCATTTCTTGGTGTCAAAATTACCACACATAATTTTATTGCAGTCACTTGAAATTACTTGTAAAGAAGGAAATACCAATAAATTTAAATTCCAAATAACAAGATGATAAGAAGATTTAGATAAAGTGGAGAGTAAAGTGGTCGTGTGGCAGAGAAACGAAACCGGTAGCGCTTACAGTAGCAGTGATCTTAATCGTGGGTGTGGCGCGTGAGTAATCAACCCTTTAATTCCCGCAAAATCAGGGATAACGACCGGGCTCGTTCATTCGATGTAGCCCTTCCCATATCATCGCTAGCTCTTCCCGGGACTTGACTTCGAGTAAAGTACCTCAGGAGAGGGTGATCGTTAAGCGAGAGGTCATCAATCACCACCGTGTGGAGGTTTAACTCGAGGTGAAACAGTGTTCTCCTTTCAGCAAAGACGACGACTAGTTTTTATGAACTTATTCCTCACTCTCATTTCATTCACGGTGAACCAATTCTCCAGATATCCTAAAATTTTATTTTTAATGTTTTAACATTTGTCCCTATATTTCATTTTACATCACCTTTTTAGAGAGGAATTTCAAAGGATTTCTAGAAAAATGTTTTGAAATTTTGAGGAAGAGGTTTCTAAGAATTTTAAGAGTATTTTACAATTCCAGGACGAATTGTATAATTTGTAAAGATTAGATTGAGTGAGTATTGATTTAGTATTATTTTTTTCCTTTTTTTTTGTGCACTCAATAACTAAGAGTTTGAAATTTGAAATCTCTGGCATGATGGATATTAAAAATTAGTCTTCATGGTGATTGTGCCAACACCAACGCCTAGCAATAGAATCCAATGGCTCCTCTCGATGACAAAAGACGAAATATAGGTTGGATTCCACTCAGCGTTCAGCTTGTACTTGCAATCTCCGACTATACTTCGTAATAAATATAAAAGTCCTGGTACGTGGTTTGGATGGATATATAGGATGCCAGTATATTATTTGGCGGAACTCCAGCGGGCCGCGAGGCTCACTTCATGTTTTTCATCTTAGCGCAGGTTTTTTCCACTGAACAAAAGGCAAATCCGCATGAGTAGTTGCTACAGATAGGCAAAGTCTCCTCTTCCTTCGTGCGGAGAGATTTGGGCTAAAATATACCAAGATTTTATATTTTTATTGTAGATGATGCTTGCTTTGGTCCAGCGTTCCAGACAGATTACGTTTCTCATATTTAGAAGAGACCATCGAGATTTTTTCCGAACTCTTTTCCTTAAGGTCCAATCCAAGTCTTCAGCAGAAGCTTCCTCTAGTTTAGGGGGTCAATTATTACGTAACTTTTATCATTTCTCGTTTTTCTATAAACACGTTGTTAAGAATTTTTGTAAATAAAAGCATAACCCAAACATGCCTTGGGAATTGTACGTTACGAGTTTCGAGATAGTGAACTTGAACACGCTCTTTCCGGGTTCAGACTCTACACTCGAGGTTACCAGGTGCTCCCGTATGTCTTGATGCGTACTCCAGTTGCATACACGGTGCATAAATACTATCCAGTATGACCATTCTACATCTCCGCAGAACGTTCTGCTCGTTCAAGAGTGTGTGTGTGTGCTTATGTGGTTTTGTGTATTTATATATATGTATATATAAGTAACCCATGTAGCTATCATATACGTGATGCGTGGGAACTGGAGCACTCTGCAAGTACGAAGACCCCTGCCAGTACCAAGTGCGCGTACGTGTGTGCATAAATAGCATGTGTGTATAAACAACGTTGAAAATAGAGGAGTCCCCTCTCCTATAAATCACGGAAGAGAGCAGTTTCCTCCACGGTCCATATGGAATGATCCTTCTCAAACTTATACCTTGCAGAAACCGTCGCTTGTGTTTGACTTCGTTCGACGTATCAGAAGCTGGAAATGTACGGTTGTCTGCTTCCGTTTCATAAATCGGAAATGATTTGTTTTTCTTCAATTGTTGTTCCTTGGCTTAATTTTTCTATCGGCTTTCGTATTATGTTCCACTGCTGGATTGTCGTTGTGCTCAAAAAAATGTTATCAATGGTATTAAAACAAAACTTGGATTTCCATAATTTTGATAAAACACGATTTCCAAGGAAGTTGATGGTTAAATTCAAATTCGAGGTCAAAAAGTTTCTAAATTGTATTCAATGATCTAAAAAAACTGCTAGGTAACGAGTTTCATAAAAATCGTAGCAAGCGATCGCTAAATAAACGCTTGACGCACCAATGCGCTATCCGCTGGGGCACGAAAAAATTGTTCGCACCAGTGCGTCGAAATCGCGAAAGAGCTTACAAAATTTTCAAATTTCCTTTTACAGTAAAAATATTGTACAAGTACTAGTGAATTAAGAAGAACCTGTGAAAGGTCTTGCTGTACTAGTATTTTGAAAGACAATTTGATGCCTCCCATAATAAATCATTTTTTGCCACCAAATGATTTTTAAATTATTAACTAAATAACTGCCTTAGTTTAAATATGAGAGTAACAACTTCTACGCCACGAGTATCTAGAAGGAGGCGCCTCTGATTTTATTATTCAACATCAATCACGTATTGTCAACGCGATGTTCTAACGAGAAACTCGTATCGACGTACAGAAGATGCACTGGCAATTAATACGGACCGACGAGTACCGACATAAATCAACTATAATAACCCCAATTCGTTTCAAGAATATAACAACGTTACAGGCAAAGTTTCCGCGTTTAGCAGCTAACAACTTTGCTTGGCAATAAAAAGCCTTTACTCCACTTGAGAGTAAAATTACTGTCTATTTTTCGTGGAAGCTTCTATCTCTTCTATTTCTCTATCGATTACTCGTGCCAGAGAAGAAACTTATTCTCTCATTCGAGTTTTATCAACAAATGTTACTTAACGTCCCCCTATAAATGTTAAATTAGTTACCATTACTATATCACTTGATACATTCTAATTTATTATTATTCATTTTGAGAATGTTGAAATTGCGACGATTATACTTATTTTATCGTTCTAATTTTTATAACTCAACGGGAATATTTACTGAACCGGTGGCTGAGCAATCTGAGTCCTTTTACAACATTACTCTTGATCGAGCATTCCCAGAAAAAATGCCGAGTGAATGAAAATGCTTAATGACATTGTTTCAAGTTCTACGTGCCATAACACGAAGCGCATTCACGCAAGACGCAATCGCGATGAGCGCTAGCAAATTGAGCGAGCCTAACTGCAATATGATTTCTCGAACGCTGAACGCGGTAAATGTATGAGTACAATATTGTACAACGCCGATCGCATTTGTCATTTTCTTTTCCAGCGAACAAAGCGCTTACGCGTAATATAAGAGAAATGCAATTTGCATACGCAAACGCATTTGCGCGAAAGTCCGCTTCTCGGGTCTAACAATGAGCGGATTAAAAACGAATATAAATCGTATATCGTGATTTAAAACATATATGCCACCTGACACAGGATTTAAAGAATAAAATTACCTCCTTTTGTATTGTTCACATTCACTCGCAGAAAGATCTGATTTTACTAGGGCATTAAGAAAATTAAAACACATATGAATGGCAAAAATATACATAATTCAAATACAAATCCTTTAGAAATCGCTTTAGAAAAGCTTGCCTAATGAAAAAATCCCTTTCTGTAATTTTTCGTTTGAAACTATATTGAAACTATATTGAAACTTGGAAATAAAAGAAGAGTAAATCGCGATTCTTTAGTGAAGAAAGCTGAGGTGTATTTCAAAATTCATCAAACCTACACGATTTTATCTGATGGAGCATTTGAAAAAGATTACATGAGAACTCTCTTTCATTATATTTCACGAAAAATATGTAGAAGCTTCATTCGGTCCTACAAGAGACTTTATCATGTAAGTAACATAAAAAATTTCGAATGCGATATTTGTTTTTCAAGACCGCTTTTCGCGTCTGCCAAAGCAATGCCAACATTATCTGCATTCACATGACTCCTTTACTCACCCTTTGAGTCTCGCTCTCTTTTTCAAGGAAGTCGCAGAAATATGATCAACCCGTCACGATGTCCCAAATCAGGTACGAAAAATCAAGATCTGAAGGCATAATACATGCATTAACGACGAGCAAACGCGTATGAAACCTATATTCTTCTTTGAAAAGGGAAAAAGAATTCATTTTGCTGAATCCACAGAATTATACTCTTCAAATGAGGACAAAACGTCTAATCTTGATGAAATATTCTTTCAATGTCATTTCTCTCAGAGAGGACTATTTTATTCCAACAGATTACAAAAAAAAACTTATTACATTTTACATAGGGCTAAGTCCAACATTCAGTTTAGTGATTGAAA
>JAUESI010000036.1:6544260-6563154 GCA_032275145.1 Synergus laeviventris
CTTACAGGTTTTTTTATGTAAGACTTACTAAAATATCAGTACCATAAAGTGCGTCTATAATTCTATTCAAAATATAGGGAAGTAATATTAACACAAAAATTCCTTTAATTCTCTCGAATTCTTTGAAATCTTTCGAAAGGACTTAAAATCTTATTGAATTTCGTTATCGGAACAACTGAGTAGATGATACAGTGTTTGAAAGTAAGAACCGAAACGCTTTGGCGGATCTATTTTAATACGAGGTATTTAATTCAGATTAAGAAAGCTGGATCGGCTGTTATTACAGAGGCTCGAGGAAAATTAATCGTTCATCTCTGGATACCGCAGAGTTTACCGCAGCATTAACCTGAGGTCCGGTGGCCTCGGCATGAGGAATCGAATAAAATAGCACTGGTATAGAAGTCGACGAGAGATAGGGAGTCAGTGAGTGAGCGAGGGAGCGTGTTTTGCGTATACCCATACATCTCTACTCCTCAAGTGCATTGCATTCACGTATGTAAGGATAGCGAGTGCGTGCGTGCGAAAAGGATTCAAACTGCAAGAGAGTTCCTAGAAATGGCAAGCTGGTATCATCTCATTCCAAGCCGCGCAGCGTCAGCTGCGTAGGTGATAAACTTGCATGTAGACCCACACACTCTCATGAACATTTCACCATGCACGTGAACAATGGATTTATACGCGAAATGTTATAAGGACGTCGGATGACACCACTACTTATGAATTAACTTGGAAAGTTGCCCTTTTTTACAAAACCTCCTTAAAATCGCGGCGAATACTAATCCAACCAATTATAGGATGACTATAGCGATCAATTTTGCGGTCATGAAAAATTCAACTAGTTCTATAATCTGGATAATATACCGAATAATTGGCTGTCAATAACAGGCTGTGCGAACATCAGCTAATCACATGGTATTTAAGCCTTCAACGAAACAGATAATAAATTATCCAGAGTGTCCACTAAACTTTGTCTACTAAATTCCCAAACAATCCTTGCATTTTTCGCGTTTATTATTTGATTATTATATTTTTAGAATCATCAGAAATAATATCAATAAGGACAATTCTCGGATTTCTTGAATTTCCCGCATCATAGTATCCTTATCAGGTATAATAATCTAATGAATAACAAGATCAAAGTCAAAGATTTATGTACTTAAATTAGGCGAGTTTCCTCATACGTAATATTTCCATTTGTATGTTACCTCATACTCAGAAATACAGGTAAAGACCACCAGGTAGATGTTCTGGTGTGGCAAAATACGAACGTTGAGAGAGGAAGAGATGGCTATGGCTTTCTGGAAGAGAGGAGTAGAGCAGTGAAGATACGAGAAGATAAGTGAAGAGAAGAGTGGACGAGTGATGGTGAGGGAGGTGCGGAATGAAGGGCAGCAATCCCGTGGTAATCTAATTTCAGCGTGCGGAGGGTTCCACGAACGCGGCATGACATTAGCAACCACCTTCAGCACTTCGTCCATTCATCCGTCCATCCATCCGTGCATCCTCTGCTTCCTCCTCCTCCACTACTTCAAACACCTTCTCCTCTCTCCTCTTTCGTCATTCCTCTTTCCTCTATCCTCTATATCTATACTAGGCCATCTTCTCGTCTAGTTATCCTTCCCGAATAAACTGATTCGACGTTTACCAGGGCGCACCTGCAAGGGTAATCCCCGATTTTCCCGTGGCAGCAAACTACGAATTAAGGTTGGAACGAACTACGAATTGTAAAGTACCTGTGTTCGTACGGGAATGATATACATACGTGTCCGAATCGCTTCGACTGATTCACATTTGTTGGTATGCGTGCATTCAGGGTATTATCAGCGAGCTCGTTCGTTCCCTCGCCAAAACAAAGGCCCTGATAAGATGACTAGGTAAACTACTTCTTCAATTTCGCTCAACCCGTAGCTTCGTCGTTACCCTTGATTATGTTTCCAATTGAATTTGTGTAAATGGATGCTCTATTTTTCCGGTTAAGGAATCCTTGTGAAAAAGGGGTTTGAAAATAGTATTGTTTTCTTACGACAAAGGAACGATATTCTCTGCATTTGGATGACTCATATCTTTTTTAGCAAAGGTTGCAGAAGCAATTTTTCCGAATTGAATGTATCGACCTGCATCGATTCAGCAGGACTTCTGGAATTTTCTTCCCGTCGCTTTATCGTCTTGAGAGAGGTCAAAGAGGATCTCGCTTTTCGAGATCGCGACGATGTATCGAGGGCTACGTGTATATAAATGAGACATGTATATCGACGCCATTGTTCTAAAGTCGTGACAGCGCCAGGTCAGGAACGCGTGTCCACTGGGGTGGAGGTCTGAGGGGGATTTCCCCCTCAGTATTAGCATCTCCACGACATACTACACCCGGTTCTCTTTTCTTTCTATCGGCATCTTAATCTTCTTCGATAACGGCCAGCAAGGAAAGATTCGAACAAACCGCCTGTGAAAACTTTTATATCCGTTGCCCAACAATTTTTGCAATAGATTCACATAGCCGCGCCTTGATGCTCTAAAGTACCACGATAAACCTCACTCATTCCAGAGGAATTAAAGTGAAAGAGGGGAAAAATCATTGCGATTAGATAATTAATGGAATTAATTTTTAAAACAGCTCTTTGAACCTTTGACTCCTATTATTAAAAGGAAAAGTCATCGTCTTCGTTTAAAGGATGATAACCCTCGAGTTATGAAAATGCTTGCAAGAGAACCGATTGGAAGAGTTGGGAATTATCTAAATATATATTTTTAAAGTTAGATAGGTCGGATGTACCATATATAACTTCGTCATTGAGTACATAAATAATTTCTTTCATTCTTTCTTTCGTAGATCCAAACCCTCTCTTGTTATTAGTTACATTATTTGTCTCTTGTCTCCTACCTTGTACGCCTTGGGCGAGACAGGAACCCAACAAATGACAATATCCAGGCTACTTTTAGATCTCATTTCTGCCAATATTTTCCTAAGAACAATGCACTACATTATCCAAAAGAGAAGATAAAAATATACAGGAAGATTTGCTTTTATATCTATGTGCATTGTTTCTCCAGCTAGCAGGACAAAATGATAAAAGGCTCCTCTCTTCGTCCTCTTTAGTCTATCTTCCAATTTTCAACCTATGTATTCGTCTTGAAAAACTTTATTTTAAGAACTCGAGCTCTTAAAAATGCGAAAAGCAAAATATTGAATAAAACTGGTACTACGAGTATATGAATTAATCTAGTTTTCAAAGAATTACAGCATATTTATCACAGAGAATTACATATAGAATGATGAAAAGAAAAAGCAAAAAATAAGTTTTTGTACACTTGCTATGCACAAAAGTTCACCTGTCAGATATAGTGGAATCTGCAAATCTCGTGCAGTATTTTCTAGTGAAAAACATGGCTTTAAAGTTGCATCCGCTTAACGTCAACGTAATAAACGAGCAAAGAGTGTAAACACTCTATTCCCCTTCTATTCTCTCTTTATATGGCATCCATCGGTATGACATCCAAATAAATACGGAGTTGGTATAATCTTTCCCAGCATTCAACTTGATAAAGGATTAAGAAAATGTGCTCATAATTCAAGAGGTGTAGCTCGCAGACAATAAACATACGTAGATCAAGAATGCTCACAGAAGTGTCGATTTGTTAATTAAAACGTAAAATATTGAAATATCAACCATGAAGAAGTAGCTTCAAAAAATTTGTTTCAATGTGACACCTGCCCTTTTAGTTCGAGCATGAGAGCATTTTACTTTTTGGCGGGAAATATCGATTAAGAAGCGTTGTAAAGATAATTGAATTCTGTATGATCTTGGAATAAACAAGTGAAAGAAGACAAACCTTTGACAGTGTTCTGTCAAAGCATTTGATGTCAGCAGGTGGACAGGTGGGATCATCGTTAGTCGCATTAGCGACGCCCGGCTCTCTATTTCGCATCGCAAACTCTGGCGTCAGGCCAAGGCCATGTATCACTCCGCATTGGAATTCATTGTTCTTCGTCTCGTTACTGGGATGCTTTCGCACTTTTTCGAGCTTTTTTCTTTTTCTTTTTCGTTCTGTACTTTGCCGTACCGCGTGTAAACGCTATTCCCGATAGGATCCTGCCGAAATTTTACGCCATCACTGTAGTAGCTATAACAACGACTACGTTAACGTCGCGCGATCGTCACCGAATTGTCACTCGAAGTGATTAGGTGAGTCGAGTGCACTTCCGATCTCACTCTTGTCACCAAAATTCAAACCTATATGCTTCATGGAGCTTCTTTCAATTCCGAAAAAGCCGAAATCAATTCCTCTCGATATCAATATGTCTTCACAAGCATGTGATGATTAATATTATGCACCGAGAGGGATAGGGTATCTATACTAAATTTTGCCCACGAAATTACGTTTCAAAAAATGTTTAATCAGGAATTTAAAGAGATTTCAAGGATTATTTCAAGATATTTAAAGGTTTAAAGTAATTTCAATAAATTTTTAAAGAATTCTGAGAAGTTTAATTCATTTAATTCCTTCGTGAAAAAAATGGTTTGAATTTTGAGTACGCCTATTTCGAAGAATGAATGATATATTTTATGAATGTACTGAAAAATAAGAATGACGCAGGATCATAAAAAGGGAGGTTGGATTTCATTGATAAATTCAGAGGGTTTGTGGCACCCTCGGTTAGTAGCATGGTATAATAATGGGAGACATGGCCTTCCCCAATATTGTGAGTGCTACCGTCATTCATCCCCTTCTCGGCCGAGGGTCGTGAACCCCCTTCTCTTTTAGAGCCCTATACCAGACAACCCTAACCTACCCCACGACTGAATGATGTAGGGTGGAAGGAGGGGTGCGTTGGTGGATGAACAAAACGAGGACTTCACCCTTCGTGCCAGAGACACACTTTTGCTCGACTAACCCTACTCCCCTTTCCCACCCCACTCTTTTTCAGGGCTAACACTGTATTTCGTTCTTATTCACTGCTCCACATTAACTTGTAAGTACGTAGCACTCTCATTGAAAAATATGTTTCGCTCGGCATTTTCTCGCCATATTCATCTTGCCCTGGGAAGTCCTAAATTAAGTCCTTTTGACTCTGTAAGAAGTCCTTCTCAGACCACATTTTATACATTGTGAGATGTAATGGAATAAATGAAGAATTGAATTGTAAATTATTCGAATTTATGAATGTAATTAAGCAAAGTTAAATTATTCTCTCTCAATCTGAATAAATACTTGTAAGGGCTTAACTAATTGAATTAGTGCCTTATATTTGACTATAGAATTAGTCATTTCTTCACTTTCTACTAAATGAAATACTATTTCAAATTGAGAGAGCTCGATTGCTATTTAATGAACTCGAACACTAACAGGTTCGTTAATTAATTACCGAGTGTACAAATCATTAGAGATATTTGCTTTGCATATTTCACCTTGATAGATAATTAGAAACCTCCTGATAAAACTTTTGCGATACGTTTAATAATTGCAGGTGATAACATTGCCAAAGTGGTAAAAGCTAATTACATCGGCGTTCAAATATAAGAACACTAACCGCGATTTTAACATTTAAATATCTTATCAACTTTCACATTGACACCATTAATGTCTTTAGGTTTCTTCACATGCAAGAGGATATTTACCAGGACCGATATAAGTAATTGAAGTTAGTAAGAAATTCTACTCATTCAAATTTTGAGAGCAGCATGTGAGGTCTATTCTTGCGGTAGCTAAAATATTACTCCTGAATACCCTGTAATAAATTTCAATTGAAAATGTTTATGAAAAGATCTTTTGAATATAATTCCTGACGAGTAGATGTAAAATCAGCATGACGTCAGAATGTTAACTAGAAACGAGCTCCTCGTGGATGTTACGTTAGGACAAACCAAGAATGCTGGTAGTTAACAACTTGGAATAGAATTCGCTTGATTTCAATCCTGTCTGATCCTGGTTCCTGAGGTCACGACAGCACTTTAACCCTTTCCAAGTCGTCCAACTCGATGCGACCGTCTTGACCCGTTCTATCTACACTCCGGTGTTCCCTACTCTCCTAGTGCAGTATGACGTAATTCCAACACCTAGAAAGCTTTCCTAGAGACTACAGGTACCTTCGTCTATTTGTACGTGGTGCTCATGGCACCCACACATACACTCACTCCAAAGCCCAAGTTTCGCACACACCAACTCAGATAGAATCACGGATGAGAACATCGCTCGATCCTTCAACATACTTTGCGGAGAAGATGTTCCACCAAGTTGGTTTCTGGCTCCTGGCTCTTGTGACTTGCTCTCATATCCTTTGGACCTCTGGGCAATGAACCTAAGCTCTTCCATCCAATAACACCAGAAGCGACGCCAAACACGATGGATATATTGATACTGCTATGTGCGCAGAAATTAGAGACTGCTACTAATTATTATCCATCATATGTATAACTTGTAATCATGCTTCCCTTTGACATAGGTATATGAATACTCTTAATGTATTCAAAAATTCAGTGTAATACCCTGGCAACAGTTTCTCAGAGAAGGTTTCATTCTGTCTAAATCCGTTTTGTTCCAAACTTGTATGAAGTACTAACTAAAGGGTGCGTCGAAAATATAGGTATTCCTCAAAGTTTCATCATATTCAAAATCTCTTACAATCCCTTAGAATTATTTTTAAAATTTGTTAAAATGTTATTATTTCCTTTAAAATTCCACAAAATATACTGAAATCTCTTTAAATTTCTAGAAACCTTTCGAAAATTACTCTAAAAAAAGTGGTGTAATGAAATGTATCGAAAACCTCGCATACATAGTTGTTTCATCGTCTATTCAGAATACACATATGTACAATTGTACATTCATGTGTTCATCTTTATATATGTATACAATATACATAGCCTGTAGCCTGTGACTGTAGCTGAATAATTTTGATAGGTCTACACTTGCGTATCCACGACTGGTAATTTGTTAGCTTTGTGATAAGTTTCACGATTAAATTTGAAATTAAAAGCGAAATAATATTGTGTATGAATAATATAGAATGGGAGTTTTTAGAAACTCACTTTAAAATCGTTATACAAACATCACACAATTCAGAATCCAAATCACACAGACATGCATAAAATACACACTTCGCAATGGACGAGAATAACACATAATATGACGAATAAATATAAATATCAATCAATAAGATATTATCCATGGGCAAATACGAATAAATTAAAGAAAAAACTTAGCCAGATCAACTGTACATATATGAGAAATACAACAGTAGATATGGAAGAGGGATTGGTCAAATTGATGAGAGTTGGCGGAAGGATATTGAGCGTTTTAATTGCTTTATCCAGCAATAATCATAATTTCAGGGAGCCTCCCAATAGTTTACCTTCGGAGAAACAAAATAACAAATAAAATCATAGCAAAGCAAAGCGCTACACTGCAATAAATAAAAACTCACACACAATTATCAACACCTTGGTTTTCCTATAATCTTGTCAATTTAGGTAAGGTGATTGATGGTCAATATATTCAATCATCCATCCATTCACATTCATACTTAAGAAATAGGCGCGCTATATAAAATATACTGCTTCAGAACGAATCGGATTGAGGATTGAAATAGCAAGACTGCATATTAGCAAACATTACTTGAAACGTTTTATTGCGAAATCGATGCTGCATTGAAACGTCTTAATTCTTAATTCAAAAAGTAAGAGTGATTCCTGCAAAAAGTGGTGAAACGAGAAAAGTGTTCAAGGACTAGTAAAACGAGGGACAAATAACGAAAACGTTTAAGATGGAGTCGATTGAAACGTTTAGGATTGCCTAATGGAGAGGCTCATTTATCTTGTGGAAGCAGGAGGCTCGAGGATGCGACATCTGCACGTGTCGAGCGCGGTTTAAGTTATCTCTCGAACGACACTTGTACAGATACAACGGTATTCGCGAGATCGTGACTAGAAGTGGGGAAGAAGATGTAAAGCTATATCCAACTCTCAAAGGCAAGAGATTAAGCGGTATCAGTATTGACATAAGCCTGTGTAAAAAAAACTACCATTTACTTCACCGCCAACTGGCTAAGAAATCTCTCACCATGAGAAACGCGGTGAAATAAATCTTCAGGAAGGTGATGAATGATAATCTTCCAATGAAATAAATTGAATTTGAATTATTTCGTACATTAATTAATATCATTGATTAAAGTATACATGCATCAAAAGAGTATACCATATACTAGGGCAGTATTTGAAATCAGTCTGTAACGTTATTTAGAAAAACAGATGGCCAAAATTGATTTCCGCACACTAGCGATTCGAAATCTATTTCAGTTATTAGTTTTTGAATAACACTCCAAGCTAAAATTTCAATCACGGACGTTATGTGACCCTTCTGGTTACCTAGGATTTAATATTTAAAATTTACTTATATCACGCAGGTTTAACCATAATCATTTGAACTTCTCATTATTTATGAATACAAGAAACTAATATTAATTAGAGTACACTTTTCAAAAAATCTACATTCGTAATTAACGTCCAGGTAGCAATATTCGAAAACAGCTATCTGTAATCAAGGGTCTTGAATGAGTGACAGATCAATCGCGGTTTGAAATATGCATCAAAATCTATAGGATGGCCGCAACTCGAACTCGTCAATTTAATATCGAACGCGTATGCCACTCAATCGAAACTTTCCTAGGGGTAGGTCGCCACCCACTTTCCACTTCACCTCGGTAATGTTCGTGGTAGTTCCGGGTATTCCAGACCGCCTCAAGAAAGTTCCGTGCTGCTCTGCATAAACATTGCGGGAAAAGTGAAAGTGGCGACGACATTCAGTGGCGCAAAGTTTTAGCAGCGAAAGGATCGCGTCGCGTCGTGTCGATCGGTGTTTATAAACTTTACCTTTATAAATCCTTACTTTTATTAACTCTTTTTTATAAACCCTTTTTTATAAACCGTTACAATTGTAAACCCTTACTTTCTAGCTGACGAGATTCGCACTTGGGGTCTTTTTAACTAGTACGACAGTTGTGGATCCACTATTTATGTGTTTGTCCTGAGATAGAATAGTCTGACAGTATTGATTCCGGTGACTGTTTGTAAAGGCGCTAATGCGGAAAGGAAGTTCGATTAGATCATTGGTTCAGTTAGCAGAGACAAACGTCGTAAGGGTCTTTGGGAGTTAAATGAAAGTGGATCTTCCTGTCTAGTCCGGTGTGGGTAACCGCGAAGTTATTACCTAGGACCGCTAAAGCCCGGTACGTTTTTCTTGGTGGTTTCGTCTTCCTAATCTGGCTCTGGATCTAGGTTGTAGAGAGCTAGGGAGAAGGAAGGACCACATCACCATCAGCATCAATACTCTAGCGACCGCACTAGTACCACCAGCGTGAGGATCACTTGGTAGTTCACCTAGAGGTAGTTGGGCTGGCTGCAGTTTTTCCAAAGTGAGAAATAGGGTCTTGGGGTGTGTAAACCCGGTTACTTATGGAGGCCATTCGAGTCTGCGGGCTCACCGGCCTCCGGCTGAGGGGTTTTAAGGACTTAGCTCGACATTAACGTCCCCGGGGGTGAGAGAAACGAAGGAGAGAAGAGAAGAGAGCAGTGGTATGCGAGAGATCGAGCTCCACCGGGCATAGGATAGGGTTGCGAGAGTTGAGAGGCCGTAAGGGTGGAAATGGGGTGGCTAGAGGTGGTAGTAGAGGCGAGAGGGTGGGATGGATGTGCGGCGATTTGGTTTCCAATCATGGGACGACGGGACGCGCCTCTATCGAGCGAGCAGAGGCCCGGCCATTCTACCCCATCTCATCCCCTTTTGCTTGGAGCCATGTCGGCGGTACTAGTGGTACTGGTGGTACTGGTGCAAACCAACCCAACCCAACGCTTCTCTCTCACGCCCTCTCTTACTCCTCACGAAAACCCCCCCTACTCCTCTGTCTCTCTTTCTCCCTTCACTTAGGTATCTTCTCTTATGCTCACCTCTCTTTCTCTGTCTCTCCTTCATCTGTACCACCACGTCTCAGCCAACCACCTCCACCACCCACTCTGAACGTCCTCATCCTCATTCTCATCTCATCCTCCTCCGACCACCCCAAACCAACCCGCTGCAACCTCCTCAACCGATGCACACATACTTCTACCTCCTCGATGTCGTCCGCACTTTCCCCAGCAGTCCCCAACCTAGGCCAATCTCGTGGTGCTGCTTGTCTTTATCCATTATTATGAAGGTTGCTTTTCTAGCTGATGATAAATATATCAAATTATTCACTGCAACTTCCTGTTTCTTTATGTTCTGTCGAAAAATTTTAAGTTCAAGGGGTAGAATAATGTAGAATAATTGCATTAGTTTCTTCAGATATCGTATAACTTGCCAGGGTACAGGTACGAGTATAGCTATTTATGGATCTTACAGATTTTTAAATTCTGAACGAGCTGATCAGCGGCTGGTCAGCGCCGTATAATTTAATTCATCTCATGGTTAAGGTGTTACACTTCTGACCAGCGCCTCGAAAATTTTCCACATGATCCTCGTGTCTTTGAAACGAGAGATCCTTATTGGTATATTAAACAAGATGCCCTGAAGATGCTGGGACAAAAAGGGGTGCATAGAGTATATTCACGTAAGCACTTTGTACGTATAAATACCGAAACTCCGTTTGCCTAGACTCATAATGCAATCAAAATGGTTGGTGAGGAGATTGCTGAACTCAAAGTAAGCGATGGTATAACGAGAACCTCAATGACGACAACGACGAAAGAGAGTCTTAAACGATGTGATTTACCACCCAATTGTGTCAGCGGGAATGTTAATCTTGGGAAGATGCGCGAGCAAGAGTGAGATGTAACGAACGAGATTATGCATGAAGAAAAAGGCACCGCGGGACATTACAAGAAACGCGAAGAACCATGACCTTTCAAAAAAGATTGCATAACCAAGCGGCAAGTCTCTTCGAATATCAGTTTGACCTAGAACCACCAAGACGGAAGGAGTGAGTGCATATGTACTATGTATCTTGCTCGTTCCTCTGAAAGAAACTTTTCTATCGTACTTTCCTATCGTTCTTCCTTCTCTACTTCCTCATTCATCCTCATCCTTCATTGGTGTTTTTTCTCTCGTATACAAATTCGCAAAGTTTCTGGTTTAATAAAACGACGATTAGAGAGCAGATTTTGATGCATAAATGGAAGTATTTTGCTTTATGATTATCAAAAGAATTTGTATTCATCACTAGAGTTTGACAGCTAACTTTCGCGTTGGAAGTTTTCTCTTAAATATTCAGAAAGTTTTTTTAGTAGAGTGAAAATAAAGAGAAAAAGGAAATGTTTAGATAAACAATATCTTTTTCGTGTACAGAAGTTTTTGCTCTTCATGTTTCGATGAAATATGAGAGCTTTTAAAGTAGCATCACAATATTTCAAAGGTGGGAAGAAATAAACTTGTTTATACATAAGTTAGAATATCATTCCTCTCTATTTTTCCAACATTTAATAAAAAGTACACAGACCTTCATAACGTTTTAATATCAGGGAAGTTGATTTCCAATTCAAAAATGTTTAATGTTTGCAATATTTTAAATTTAATTAATTAGCAATATTTTCATCATTGAGTAACATACCAAAACATAAATTTTTATACCAATTTAGAACCAATAGTTTCATTAATAATTTGAAACCCGAAATGCTCCGAGCTTTTAAGAATATTGTCAAGAAATATAAATAAAGATTAAAAAATGAGGAAATTTCCCTCACCTTTGCATGAATCGAATTACGTCGTAGCTTAGTCTCCAGATTTTATTCTCTGAATTCTATTGCAACCCAACTCCCACAATCGTAAAGTGCGTAGAGTTGAGCACCCGTTTGATGCCCTACATAGTGGAGACTCCGAGGAGGCCTTGGTGGGTGGCAGTTGAGGGCTGGATGGCAGGGACGAAAGTGGTGTTAGAGAAGGAGGTAAAGAAGGAGAAGACCGAGAGAGAAAGGAGAAAGAGAGTGGGTGCAGAGTGTTGGGTGGTAGTTGTGGGGTGGATAGTACCAAGAAGGGCGGGGGAGGGCTCTTTGGGGCTCTGAAAATGCAGCGTAATTTGTCTTTGTCTGGCGGGGCGAGCGCGCGGTAACGTCGGGTGGCGCAGGGGGTGGCGGTTCAGGGTGGTTGAGTAGATGGGGTGGTTTCACCTCAGCCACCCATCGACTGGGTGGGTGGCTAGAAGAGGTCTGAAGGGGAGAGATTCCGTGCTTGACCCGCCTGGGATCGATGCGTTCGTCTGCCAGAACGCCGAGCCGAGACGCCCGCGTCCTTCCTACCTACTCTTCTCTCTTCTCTTCATCTCTTTCACTCTTCTCTTTCTCTCTTCTCTCTTCTATATTCCTACCACTTCTCTTCGTCTTCGCTCACTCTCTGTCACGCTCTGAGCCTTTATCCTTCCTAGTTGCTGCCAGACGCTGCCAGTATCCTTGTCCTTCTCTCCTCTCGAGCTAGAGAGAGAGAGCTCTATCTCACTCTCTCTTTCTATTTGATTCTTTCTCACTCCTTCGCCCTTGGTCGCTTCCTCTTCGTTTCTCTCACCCTCTAGCCTGCATCTAGCGTCTTCCCCTTTCTGCTTTCTCTCTCCCAACTTCGAACCGTTGGCCGTCGGCGCAACGCACACGCCGTTAAACCGCACTGCAACGCGTGCAAGCCACCCACCAACACCCACAAAACCACCCCCGGTCACCCCCTCCTCACGCGCCTTCGACTCTCTTCCACCCAACCGCCCACCCTCTTTCCCACCGTCGTCTCTCACGCAAACCCCAGGACCTACGAACCTAGGAACCGCACCCCGAATATCGAGCCGCCACGTCGCCAAAATGCTTTTTGCCACGAGGCAAGGATATAGATCGGATATATTCACTATATGACGAGGAGAAAAGCGTTCTAGGGCATTAGCAAAATCATCGTCCTAGATGCTGCACTCCAAGCCAGGGGAAACGCGTTACGTGAATGGGAGAACAAGGTCAATCTGCGAGCTTGTATACTTTAGTACTTTTAAAGTGCGATTAGAGCCTGAAGGCAGAAGAGCCTTTTTAAAAACACTCTTGATTTGAATAATCGTTGATGGAATCGTGTCTTGTGACTTTTTTAACGGAAATTATTGCTGGGGTGGATATCAGAAGATTTGAGATATTCTCGTCATTTTTTCGAATACTCTTCACTCAATTTAACCATTTAACCATTATTTCACAAGATATAAATTATATTGAAAAAGAGGCTTTGAACGCGTGCAGAGCAGCAGAGATTTATTTCTTCAATCGCTCGCCCTGTAAAATTTCACTTTTCTCGGATCGCGTCACATTTGCACATTCTGAGCAGAATCGTTAATTAAAAAACCGTCGCTTTGAGCGCCGAATATCATAAAGGATATGACGTCGACACTCTATTGCATATTTCAGTGTCCGGGGATCCTGTCGAGTCGTATTATCTTAACGATAATTGTATTTCGGTATGAGACAAAAATGGATTCGTATTGCAGAGAGCGTATATGGGACGAGACGCTTATAATCCGCAAGCGAATACGTTTATTACGAACACGAAGAAGCTTATTAATACAGTGTGTGATCAATCAATTTTTTTTCTTCAGAGCAAAGCTATTTTAGAAATTCATCATTTATTTCAAAATGTCACTTCTCTGTTTTCTGTCATATTATGGTTTGATACGGAATTTTGATTGAATTCACTACTTAAAGAACGGAAAGATGGTTTTCAGAGTAATATAAATTTAGAGTTACTTAACAGAAATATCGGCATTTCCAACAATTTAGAGTTCAAAGTTCAAATGAATAAAAGTCTGGTCTTTCAATTTATAATACGAGGTCCTGTGAACTTTTTAAGAGGAAGAACAAGATTCGCATTCGCAATTCTAAAGAAGTCCAGTGTTACTTTGCCCGATGGGAACGCAGTGCGTGGGTGGTCTTTTAAATATGCATGTCGTACTTTGGATGTAAAATGCTCAATTTCAAGATTGCCTTTGCCCATTCGTACGAATACGGCGTATTTCTTACTGATGGCGGGCATTCCCTCATAGATCGGAAAGTTTACGACGATCGCGAATATGCGTAATGACTGCATTTTATTCAATAGACAGCAGCTCTCTCGTAACATATTCTTCTACATTCAATAAATTCTGAGTCCTTTCTGTATACGCCTTTTACACTTTTCCTTCTCTAGGTTCTTTGTTTGGCTAGAAGAGGAACAATTGAACATATTGTTTTCACAATTGTTTTACAGTTGTTTTACAATTTTTTTCATTAAAACTTCAGTCTTGAGGCGGCATAATTATATAGAGTGCCTATTTCTTAAGTATGAATGTGAATGGATGAATGATTGAATATATTGACCACCAATCACCTTTTTCCTAAATTGACAAGAGTATAGGAAAACCAAGGTGACGAGCGACAGTGTCTCGGCAGGGAGATAACTTTGTTTAATTGACCAATCTATTTAGTAGTTTTACTTAATAATTGGATTTTTCTCAATTCAATTAGTATTATAAAGTTTTTTCAGTTATTCTATGCGGCTTTAATGGATTTTGAGTATTTTAACAAATTTAAAAGTTTTTCATGGAATTTTATTAACGGATATTAAAAATATTTTTATGATTTTTAAAATATTTTATGAAGCTTAAAGATATTTTAAATTTTGCGAAATTTCAAGGAATCGAAAATTCTTTTAATGAAATTTTAAGGAGTTTCTATAATTTTAAGCGATTTAAGAAAAGTGTTTTGAGTTTTAAAAAATTTTGCGAAATTTTAAGAGATTTAAATATTTTTTCATGGAATTTTAAGGGTTTTCGAGTAATTTTAAAACATTTCATGAGATTTACAAAGATTCTAATAGCGTAAAATATTTTGCTAAATTTTAAGAAATCTAAACATTTTTTCATGGAATTTTAATGGATTTCTCGTAATTTAAAAAAATTTCATAAGATTTGCAAAGATTGTTATGAATTCTAAAAGATTTTGCGCAATTTGAAGGGATCTAAAATTTTTAAAGATATTTCATAATAGTGTGTTACTAACTCATTTAGTAAGGAGTTACCACTTCATTTAGTTTATCCTTCTTACTAATGGCATTAGTAACTTTTTACTAGCTTATAGTAAACGACTTCGCACCATTTGAATTAGTAAGAAACTTCTATTAATTACTAAAATTTAACTAATTCAGTTTGAAAGAGTATATAGGCCTAATTTCGAGCCACCCTCTCGCACTCAGAGAGATCTGAGTGATAATCGACGTCGATCTTCTCGTCTCCGCCAATCAATCGAAAACTTATATTTCTCATAATTGAGTTTATCTGTGATTTTATTTGTCTATTATTTTATCATTTCTTCGTCTTTTGAGAATCTTTTATCGAATTCTATATATATTATCTTATGATCGCCGCCCATTGCGAATTTATAATTGATTTGATTTGAGTATTTGTATTTTGTGGATTTGATTGAACGTGAATTCTTTATTTGATCGTCTATTTATATTTCTCGAGTGATATTCGAATTATAATGCTGGTATTACTTTCTCATTCTTTTCTGACCGAATCTCTAGAATGTTTTTCAAAACATTATGCCATTCGTATTTAAATAAAATCTTCAACTTTATAAACCAACTAACAAATTACCAGTCGTGGATACGCAAATGTAGACCTAGCAAATTTATTCGGTTACACTCTCTCGACTAAATAAATTAGTAGACTTATAATTGTCTGTTGAATTAATAATTTCTCTTTAAACGATTTTAAAGATTATCCTGTGATTTTAAGGAATTTCAAGAGGTTTCTAGAAATGTTATGACAATTCCCGGATTTCCTTAAATTAGTAACCAGCGAAAGTCTAATTTCTTTAGTAAGAATTTACTATTTCCTTTGTGTAACAAGAAAATGTAGTTCAAAATACAACAATGTGCTTACTCGACACGCATAAAAATTGTTTCTTTATAAAAAAATTAGCTTTTCAGTGCTTGGATTTTAGTGTGAAGTGAAAGCTGACTTGATACTGTTTGATTCACTTAAGTTAGTAGTATAACACATTATATCTGGATGTAAATGTACAGTAAAGCACCTTTATGGCTATTTCTCTACAAGTTCGCTTTTATCCAGGCGATAAAATTTACAACGTCTGGCAGCAGACTAGCAGCATCCCCTGCCTCAACTTCGCTGTCCCATCTATGTCTAGCATCTCAATTCTAACGTTCATATACATTCACGCGCGCATCGTATCATGTAGCGGCTTTATTCGGATATCTCGAGTTTGTTTTATGACCGAGTCTTCGCGTACATACTTATTTTCTCATAAACAGTGCAATAGAGTTGGAGAGAATGAAAGGAAAACGCATTTCAACCTTTGCTGCCGATGAAGCCTATTCCACTTAAATCTCTCAAGCCGCGCGGTGACACGTAAACCGTTTTTATTATAGCAATCATATTCATTATGCGATTTGCAAATCCTCCCGTTTTGCTAACACTTACTTCACACTGAAAACTCCATTCTGCAGTCTCATGTCTATACATATATGAAAACCCATCATTACAGAAAGCATAATACGAATGGTCAATAATTCCATAAACACCGTATTACTTGACGCAAATTACCTTTATTTTCCATATAAACATGCATATTATTTCTGTTAAGTTTTTAATTGAAGACTCGTCCAACTCAAATACAATTTTAATCCGGGAAAATGTATTAACTGTTTAAGTGAGTGGAAACTGTCCTAAAAATCTGATGATTTATGAAGTTTCCAGGGAACTGAATACCCACAATCTTTATGAACAATTTGCTATACGCATACCTAGTTCTAAGTTGCTCTAAGTCACTCCATTCTACAGTTTATCTAACATGAACTACACAATGAGCAAGTCGACTGACTTCTAACAAGGTAAACGAGCCAGCTGTGTAGAATAGCTGGGAAATTCAGTGGTTGACCTACAGGCCACGCAGATCGAATCTGAATAAAATTTTCATTTTCTTAATGTATCTGCATATAAAGTTTTTATTTAATGGAATAATATTTCCTTTCATTGATTAATTAAAATTAGTCAAAAGAAGTTGTAACTTTCAACACATGTGCGAGTTTAAATGCTTCCAATGGTATGTGAGGTTATTGTTGGACAATTTATGTTTCTTTAGAATGACTATGTTTCCAAAATTGATTTAAAAATAATGACCTCGTACTTAAAAAGACGATCGTGATCATCTTCCTATTACAATGGCTGTAAGAAGGAAAGTTGACACCCCCCTCGAGTTAAACTACTTGACAAGAAACGAAGAAGAACGAAGAGTGTATTTTTAGACTGATTCATGATCTTATAAAAAGAAAGAGATGATTAAATACGTGGATAGTCTGAAAAGAAAATAAAGAAAGACAAGTCAGGCGTTATTGGATACATCTCTTCGCGGGCTCCCAAGCAAAACGCACTGGTAGCAGAAAGCGGCTGGCCAGTTCCAGGAAGTACGAGCAGTTCCGGCTACGCACAGTGGAGACGTGGCTCAGGTTGGCCCACTGAGACAATCTTCATGTTCTCCATGTTTTCGCAGCTTCAAGCAAATATTCTTTTCACTGTATACTCTTCTCAACGAATCTGTACAATCCCAGCTAACAAACATGTCTGGTTTATATTTTACAATTTACAGTGCTATTTTTTGAGCATATTGGCCGATATCAGAGTTCATACTTCGGAAGCGAGATCGCTAAAAGCAATAATCGATTTCCAGAGAAATAGGGGATTTTCGATGGCAGCAGCTTCCTCGTCGGTGCCGGATCACCAAAGGAAAGAATCTCCGTATTTCCGAGGAACGCGTATCAAATTACCAGTGGATTGCGTTGCATTCTGTCCGTCGCGCTTGGCTAGCAGCGAGCAAATCTAATTCCTTCGGACTCGACTCCGATCTCGCAACGCGTGTTTTTTTTTCTTTCTCTCTATTTCTCCCTTTACCCTTCGATCTTTTTTTCGCCCTCTTCGTCTATTGAACATCCCGAGGGAGAAGAACCGTTTCAGCGATCGACGAACCAGGGCGCACCTTTTAACATGGCGTTTTTCCTCTCGGGAAATTCGCACTGGCTCCAGTTGCCAATCGATGATTCTTGGCAACTGCAACTTTTTTTAGTGGCAACATCCTTTTTTCCGAAACGTCTAGCACTTTTTCCTTTTCTCTATTTCGTTCTAACCGCACAGAGTTTCGTTCTAAAGAAATCTAGTCAGCGATTTGTTTCGACGGTAAATTCTGTTCCTTAGATTTAAGAACAATAATTGACAATTGATATCCACGGAAATTATACAGAATTATTAATAAAAACTAGTTAACTTACAACTTCAATTCATTCAAAAGCTTTTGCAACTTTACGCAAGGTGAAATGAATTTTCAAACCGAAATATAATCCTTGCAAGGAAGGGCACCGAGAATTTAAAAAACTCTCTGATTCCTCGCTCTGAGGAGGTTTTTATAAGGATTTCTTGCTATATTTAAATATTACATCCAAGTCAGAACAGAGGAAGCCAACAGTCGATTATTGTGAATTTCCTTCGAGACAAGCTTCGCGGAAATACGGTTGCGACGTTGTAATTTCAGGCATCTTCCCTTCTTACGCCACGGTTCGATTTTAATGCAGCGCTTAGCACAGTATCGCTTCGCACAAAAATATCAACCGACGTTTTTACGAGCGCATAAATTCTGATTTGGCATTAAAATTCAACCTAAGCATAAGTCGAAACTAAGTACTGTGGCTAGAACCTCTTCATTCTCTGAAAATAATCAATCTTTTGAGAATTATTATGTCTTTGTTCCACTGTTGAGCTGGCATTAAAATGAAAATGTACAGCAATTATATATACTATATTATTAACATATACTATACTATATGTTATAATAATCGTAAAGTTCTTTTTTAGAAATTGGGTTTTTATCACCA
>JAUESI010000036.1:6572808-6595174 GCA_032275145.1 Synergus laeviventris
AAATTCTTCAAAAAATCCCTTAAAACCATTTGTTTCAATATAATTATTACCTCTTTTTTATAATAGGATTTTTTTTTTCAGAAAATTAATTAGTTAAGTAGTAAAAAATTGCAAATAATGAATCTAGAATAGTTTTTAAATCTTGACGGGGTATTAGCCAGTTTCCCCTACGTGGGATAATTACCGGTAACAGCGTGACGCGCCTTGTGGTGTCCTTTCCAGTTTTCCAGATCAGGACCACACTAACACTATAAAGAAAAACTGGCTAGGACCCCATCAGGATCCATCGAAATTTCTCCACAGAACTATCCAAATTGTAAAATTACCTAAAATCCCATAAAATATCGTTCAATCCCTTAAGATACCTGAAAATCCAATCAAGTGTCGTAAAGTCCCTTAAAATTTCTGGAAATCACAATAAATTTCATAAAATTGCTTGAAATACCGTAAAAAGAATTCTTTAAAATACAATACGTTAAAAATAAAAATAAAACATTACCTCGCCATATAAATAAATCTATGATGACAGGAACGTTGCGTTTGGTGAATTGCAAAGTGATTTATATAAATGATCAGTGGTTAATTTGAGTGCAGTTGTCTATCTAAGGGCAGTGTAATTACGCGAATAAGGCGAAGTCATTATGGGACGTAGAACATGCCGGATATAAGGGTACTTGCGTGGAATTGCGTACTGATGCGTGATGCGTATAACGCCAACAACCCGATCGTGCGGATCCTGGTTCAGCTGACTTCTCTCAGTGGCAACGAACTCCTTTAGTCCTTTCTATCCTTGACAGAATAGACTTCTTTCAGTCCTCCCTCTTTCAATCCCGACTTAACTTCGCTGTCTTTGCAATCTTTCCGTTTCTCGCAGACAAAACAGCCTTATTACAACTAAATAGCGCTTAACCGATTTGCAAACCAGATGCATGGGATGTTCGACTTGTCGGAAGAATAGGTACCGCGTTACTCACAATCAGTGTCACGACCAAACAGACGAATGTTTTTACTCCTGTAATTTACGGTAATTACTGATCTCGCCAGGAATTCGCAGGTAGAGATCGTCTCGTAAAGTCGATAGCGAACGGTCCCAATGGGCGTGTCACTAAAAGACGATAAATGTTGCTCGCTTAACCTTCATGCGTAACCCACTACAATTTCTTCACAATACCTGAAGAGGCCTGCGTTTAAAGCCTCATATTTCTTACTGCAAATTCTCGATTCGTCTAATTGCTTCATCGACTGAAAATATGATTATTCGCTGTACTAATTGGGTTATTTTACTTGTAACTGTCTTGACTATTAGGTTACAGTAACAGTGACTGAAAAGAATAGAAATAACAGTGAAATGATGGTTAATTTTATTTTAAGAGGAATGTGAACTGATCCCTTATTTCACATAGTCTGCAGATGTCCTTCCGGGAAGAAGTTCAGGACGTGCGAACTGGTTGTTAAAAAGAAATAGAAATCACGACTAAGCATTGGTGGAGCGGCTGTATGTATAGTACTTATTGGCGTTCCTGCAAATCTACAATGGTTACTACACACTATACATATAGACTGTACGGTATTGTTCGAAGCGTGCAAATGTAACTGCTGCCCCTATTTCCCAGCGCTGTAATATCCGACAGATTGAATGTCGCTTCCTGTACTTACCTATACGCAATGTAATATCCACGCGCTGATACGCCCACATGATCGAAAGGTAAACACGGTGCAAAACCTGAATCATCGCCCCCAGGCCAAGTTCATTCCAACCAGACTCAGGAACAACTCGCGAGACTTACTCGCCTCCCACATACTCAGTGCTCACGAGATCCATTTTCCCGCGACAAGGAAGTGATGTGCTTGGATTAGAAGATTCTCATTGGAGCGATTATACTTCTCTTTTCAAACACTTTAATATTCATTCAGGTCTCGGAAATAAAATGTTTAAATAAAATTCAGAAATTGACCCATTTTACCCTATTCAAAATAGGATTCCGACGAGGCCCTATAGTCAGGATTGCCTTTTTTACTACAAATATTTTTATGTAATTAGGCATTTATAGAGCAACGATATATAGTATTGACATTTAAATATAAATTTAAAGCAATTTAAATAGATTTCAAGTGATTTTAAATGATATTAAACAATTCTTATAATACGGAGAAAATAAAATGGCTGAATTTACTATTTAAAATAATCAACATGCGCTTTGCAAGTATTTTTCCTAGAATTTAGTAAGTTTTACTATTTAATTTAAAAAATGGTAAATTCAGCTAATTTATTTTCTCCGTGAAGATTTTGAAAATTTCGAGACATCTTAAAGAATTTCAAGTGATTTTCGGGAATTTAAAGGGATTTCAAGAGAATTGAAAAGATTCTTTCAGATCCCTCAAAAACTCTTGTAATATTTTGAAATCCCTTTAAATTTCTAGTTATTAAAAATTATGAAAAAATATAATCATAAAATTAATAATAATTTTCATGAAAAGTCAGTTTAAACAAAATTAGTTAATTTTCTAATGTATTATATAAATATCACCATCTTTTGTATATTTATAAATAAGATTAAGTGTGGAAAATGTTGGGAATTCCCTAATTTTCCCCATGTTAGATTTTGAGGTAGAAAACTCTTCAATGCGCGCCCTGTTTACAATTTTCAATTACATTATTTTATGTAAGTTGGGAATACCAATGCAAGAAAAATAAAAATAAAAAAAAACGTTCAAATGAACGAAATATTTTTTCCTAATTTTATAATGGAATAGGGTATTGAAAAATTTTCCATATCAAAACCATACACCGGGTAAAAATAGAGAATTCCAAACATTTTCTACACTTACCTTTTTATGACACTGATATATTTCTTTCAACTTTAAACAGCATTTTACGAAAATCAATATTAAACTATGTTTCATGAAAAAAAGATTTTTGAATAACTTTCGTTTTCAGAAACTTACTAAGTTCTATATAGATGCTGATAAGTAAATAAATTATTCTGTAATCCCCCGAGAACCCCATTAAAATTTCTGCACAGTATTTAGCGACTCAAAGAACTCAATGTACCAAAATTTGTATATATTTGTTAATTCATTGAACTGTTATTGAATTATTAGTTTTGACACTGCATTGTCTCACTAAAACCTCTTCTTCTACTTAAAATACAAGTTAAGAAAATACAGACAGACGTCAGTTTTCGTGAAAGATAATAATTTGAGCCCGTGAATGTGAATGAATGTTAAAATAACATTTATTTCATCTAACTGTTTAACTCAATGATTATTCTATCTAAAAAAAGTGATATTACCATATACCTGAAATTAGACAATGAATTTCAAGTTTTTATATTTCAACAATTTTTTAATCTGAATCCTTTTAGTAAAAGGAGTAGTGCAAAGACGAGAAATTAATCGCGCGCGGATCACAGTTGCTAGTTATTAAAAAAAATAATTATAAACTGTATGTTCTTCTCTCTAAACGTTTTTAATGAAAACATTTTTTTAGAACAATGGCTGAGTATTTGATTTTAGTATCTGAAAATGACACTTGTCTATTCGCTAACAAAAACAGCATTGGAAAGGGGGTTGGTGAGCGGAGACAGAGTCTAATCGAGGGTTGGGCTTAACCATCGTTCCGTAATATTCTATGGCTCGAAAGCGAAGCGAAAGGGATATGTTGGCAAAAAATGGAAACTATTTGATCGTAAACCGCTTTCTCGTCGCGTACCTGGTTACGATGTTCGCGATGCGAAAAAGGGATCGCCCAGTTGGACCGAGCGCGCTACAGACCAGTTAGCAACTGTGCACACGCCTAAAAGGGTTTTCGTTAAATTTCATTTCACACTTAATTAAGCAAGACACATAGACGGAATTATACCAACTGAGAGAACGCTCTAGAAGTGTAGATGGGCAAGCTTGGTTTAGAGAATAAAAATATGCAAAATGATCCCACACTCTAAGCCAAACTAAACCACACAGTGCTGAAATATTTATTTCAATTAATTGCAAATGAAAAGTGGGAGTTGAACAAAATATGTCTAAGAATGATTTTGAGCGAAGGAGAGAAGTCCAGAATTAATATATACTAACGCAGTTAAAATTCTTCCGTCTATTTTATGATAATTAAATTTAATTCAACAATAACCACGCTCTTCCGATTTACGATTTTCCAGACATTTTGTTAACGACCTATAATGCGCAAAACAAATGAACACTCATTTTTTTACTCGAAAAGATTTATTGACAATGGTTTGTGAAATTACTGAACTGTACATTCACTTGTTAATCCATAAAAAAGGCTAAAAGTAATATTTCGTTGCATGTAGATTCTTCAGTTAAGGCTAATCTTGTTTTAGCACTTTTGTGTAGAAGGATCGTCTGATTAAATTATCATATAATATTGACTTGTAGAAACTTTGTAATTTCTTAATATAAGTGTTGGAATGGTAGAAAAGTGCTGAGTAACGTGCAATTACGAGAATAGAGGATGGTAGGTAGGACGTTAAAAGCGTTGATTTCGCAGCAGCTATTTTCACACAAATTATGTACGCAAGGCACACAAATCACCCGTAGGCAGCTGATGAATGCATATGATTTTGACTTTTAAACTTTGGTTTTGTGAATTTCACTGCATTTATTTTTAGATATTTAACATTTTTGCACATTTCTCGTAAACTAGGTTGCAAAATTTCCATGCTAAGTTTTTTCTGATCTATTCGAGGCACCCCAATCATCTTCTCGGAGGGTAAAAGGCTCCCATCGCGCCTCTCTTAATAATCTGCCTCGCCAGGAGATTGAATCAAGCGTGGATATTATCGAATCGCTCGTCGCATGCTCCTGTGCGCGGAACTATGATCGTTATTTTTGTGGTACGTTTTTTTTTCTACCGCATCGCTATACTTCAAGCGAAAAAATCACGCAGCTTCCTTTATTGAAATAAAAAATGCATGCAACCAGCGTGCAATTTATCTTCTATTCATAAAAAAATCACAATATAAGAGAAAAACGAATAAAATCATTGAAATTATTTTAACTATTTATGGATTTTCATTTTCACAATTGGGGAATCTACATTTATGAGAATCTCCAAGGATGGTAGAAAAGTACAGGACATAATAGAATTTTAAACAAATTATCGCATTAATTTAATGCCTAATACCGATGCAACGAAAATGTTCCATAATTGGAGAAGTGTATCCACAGCCGGTTACTTCCTCCTACCGACTACCAGCTATTTACGAGCCAATAAAACAAACCAAAGAGTCAAGGGCTTTTTACTCCTTTTTTACTCCTTTTTTTCTCCTTTTCTCTCGTTTCTCTATTTATCCTTTGCGCTTCTGTGCACTCATCTTAGGGGCATATAATTACGTTAAAATCGGTATGTTCGACGACACGTAACCATAAACGTCACCCTTATAATTTTTAACGAGTTTCAATCCCATCGCACGTGCTGCATTATTATCACTGTATGTACCCTTTCATTATTTCAACAGCTTCCATTTCACGTTTTATACCCCTTTTCACGACGCATGCAATGTACTTGCAAATTTTAGTTTTTGTTTTTACTTTTGTTTCTTAATTTTATACTCACCGAGGTTATACATACACAGGAAAAGGAACTCTCTTGAATCAAGTGAACAAGAATGCTTATTAGTAAATCAAGATAGTAAATCAAGATCCAAGTAAAAGATTTTGTTGAATAGGGCCAAGTTAGTTTACACATTGTTTTTACGAATCAGAATTTATAGACTATAAAATGTAAGAGGAGTTCTCAATGAATCCAAAGTTTTGAAATACTTGGACGCTTCTCATTATCCCACGCTTCTTTAATCGATGTTAACTCTTGCTCAGCTCATGATTTGAAAATACCTCAACATATTTTACGTATGAAAAAGCTAATCGCTGTTCGTAAAAAGGTTTACGAGACTTTAATACCAAAATTAAAAGGCACCCTATATATGCATACACGTCCACCTTTGCGAATTCACGCTTTTGTAAGTCGAAAGATCGTAGATCTCGTCAGTGTCTAGTTAAGACGACGTCGTAATGATTTACTGGCGCAAAACTCGCGCTGTTTAACAATTATCGTAATTATCTTCTGCTTGCATTGCCGCTACTACGAAATAATATATATTGTACTTCCAAAAATGGTTATTAGAACCGAGACTATTTTTGAAACGTGGTGTTTACAGTCTATAATTTTATCTGAAGTTGTTTATTGCTAAGTAATTATGGTGCCTGGTTACATCATTTTTGACACTCATCGATAATCTTATTTTTTTCAAATTCTATAAGAAAACCTTCGAGAATAAAAGAAGGAACAAAGTGTAATAAAAGCCAAGTGATAGAATTAATTTCAGTTAAATCTTTGAAGGTGTTCGAGGCGAAAAACGGTAGCAGTGTGCACAGAACCGTATGTCGTTCTTGCGGGATCTAATCTGGTATCATAACAAAGAAATTAATGTTCTCGTCTGCCTTTTATCTGCGATCCTAGGCAGATACAAATTGCTGAGCGCTGATTTGAAAGCGCGCCAAGGCAGAGCGCATAGTATTACCAGCTCTTCTATCGATCTTAGCGATCTTCAAGCTCCGTATATTTCTCCTTAATTTGCCGATTAAAAAAAAAGCAGAACCAACCGAAAAACCCAATACGAAAAAACCAAATGCAATATTTATCCCGTTTTTAAGGTAAATATTACCTGCAACAAAAATCACCCTCAGGTGGGTAAATACTTCTCTTAACATAAAGTACAGTTACGCATTGTACCTTCTTTTGTTTCGATGTGAAAAAATTCAACTTTATCCACTTGAAGTTACCTGCAACAAATATTCTCTTCTGTTCCTTCTATAGTGAATGCTTTGTTGATGAAATAATTGATTTTTATTTCAGAAACAAGCAGCAGAGCTGACGCAGGTTCTACTGAATATTACAAGCCAACTCTGCATTTAATACAAGAGGGCCAGTGTCGAAGAAGGACTGCAGTAGGGAAATCGACAAATTATTACGGAGGGATTTATGCGACAGCGAAAGCCAGTTTCACTGGAATGAAAATGAGGCAAGCTTAAAACTTAGTGAGACCCTGGATCCAAAATCAAATTCTCGTTTCGCAATTAAATTCTCGATTTTTCACTTTCTAGATAAGATTACAAATGCTAGCTCACTGCAAGAAAGCGCTTAAAATAAAATAAACAACACTTCAGAGCAGTCATTATGTGTTTCACGCAGTTATTATTCTGCACATTAGAGATTATGTGTCTGCAAAGGTACGTAGCATATTAAATCTGGGATTCGCAGTACCTGAATTTTGCGTTTCTGAATCATCACGATCTTATAATAAGGAAGCGTGGTCCAGGTCGACCTTCAATCAACGTTCCCGCACGTTGATCCTTTCGTGCAATATCTACAGAAGGAAGAAGGAAGTTCACGTGTCTTCACATTTTACACTTAGTTACAACTACACGCCAAAACTGCTTCGTGCACGAAGCGGACTTCTCAGATGAAGTAATTTTATCACCGACTCTTGGACTCTTGTCTTCAAATTACATTTTGTACAATTTTAAAATGATAAATGTATATTTTAAATCTTAAATTTTACTATCTTTTATTCGTTTATAGTTCGTGAATGTGTGAGAAAATTGGAAAGCGAAACATCTGCTGTCTATCGAAATAAGCAATTTGTTTTATATTCTTTTACAGCTTTTACAGTTTAATTTTTATCAAGGTTACAAGTTAGAACTAACAGATTTTTATTAATATTTATTGTCACTGGACCATTAAGGTGAACAGACTAGAATGTAGTACGGTATAAGCTTAGGATGAACACCTTCATTACAGAATTTGTCCTTTATGAGCCTATTCAGGTAATTCTATCCGGACCCACTCAATATTGTACTGAAGACCACTCAAAATCTCTGACGTCAAGAGTAGGAGGGTTTTTCTACCTCTCATCATAAAACTATCAACCAATAGTTGATGTTCGTTTCCCTTTCCTACTCACTTGTGTAAAATCTCAACAGTTCTGCACTTGAATTTACTTTTGCGAAAAGCAGACTAGCTTGAAATTCGTAGATGAAAACATCTAACTTGATATCTCGTTTATACTATATTCGCATAATAAAATATATAACAACTGTCACAAGTTATTTTCATAAAAATTAGGTACATCAAATTAATTTGGGGTGTATCATCAGTGTAACAAAGACTAATCCTTTGCACTAATTTTCACATTTCATATTAGTTTCTGCTTGTGCGTTTTTACTGTGCAAAGAAAATATATACAATATTCCCCTATTTTTTATATTATACTAGAGATAATAAGTTCCGATCGATTTTTTTTGCAGATGCGGAAAATTGCGTATTGAATACGCGCTTTGGGAGAGCCGAGTGCGTAACAATGTATAACTTTTTTGCTCGCGATCTCGGGAAAAAAATGGCGAAACGGCGATATTAACGAAATGACATGGCTCGGCTCTGGCAAAGCGTGATCGTTCGACCATTTCGTATCCCTTTTACAAGGTACTAGGCTGTAAACGGTTTAACGGTTCGTTACGAGCTGCGGGTACGATAGAATAGAAGGATGTGCAATGTGCATAGACGTTTCGTTGTCGGGATCCAAGTTCAGTATCGTGTACCATCCGTAATTCCCGGGCAAAGATCGTTTGTTCCCTGGAAAGCAAAAAGTGACGGGTCATTACATAGTACGCGCGTCGAGGTGTTGCCGCGGAATTTCCTTTGCGAAAAGTAATTCACATTGCCGGTGGAATTACCGTCTTTCGTCGTATAACCGTTCGATTTTTCATTGAACCTCCGACAAAATGCCTCAGAAAATCGAATCCCAACACTTAAGCCTGTTATTGCTCGGAAACCTCTCTAAGATCTCAGTCAACAATCTCATCCTGATGATGATAATAGCGAAAATAAACGCTTCCTTCAATTCGCACTAAAATAAGATAAATTAAAGATAACGCAGACAAGAAAGTAATAACGATGTTATATTGTTCAGGGTGGCTACAAGATTCAACTTTTCAATTTAACTGACTTCCCTGACATGTGGCCACCCTGTTAATTCCATTTCATTTCCATTTCAATTAACACAGTATCAGTGACTCTAAAGTCGTGTAAATTTCGCTTGAATTATTCAAGCTTCCCTCTCAGGAATCGGAATTCTCTTTCAGGTAGCCTTTACTCAACATATAAACAAACTGTACTCCGCACGCTTTGGCAATTGAAAACTCACTTGTCTATGATTCAAACTTTGTACGGTACTGTCGAAATTGTCTCTTTAATTTACCAGGACAGTCTGCTGCTGCCACTTGTCGAAAGCAGTTAGAGGATTTTCCCATTCCTAATATAAAGCGAGTATTATAGTTTCTCCAATTTCCTGCGATTATGAAGATTTAAAATCAAAATAAAATGTTACAGATTAACAAACAAACGGTTTGCACACTCTCGCGATTTCACAGTTTCTTGGTTTTTAATTAAATAACGGAGTGAGACAGAGAGATTGTCAAATATTTTTTTAATCTGTGAAGAGGTAGAAACATTTCGTAGATTGGAAATGTAATAATAATATTACATATTTACTCTGGTATAATGAAATTACACTGGGTTTAATTTCGGTTCGAAACCAACTGTGCAGTAAACAGAATATTTGAAAAAAGATAGAAAAATAATTAAAGAATGTTAATTATGTTTTAAATAGTGCATTTTCTTCAAAAAGTGTATAAAAAAATTATTGTGACGTCCTCTGACGTGAAAAATATTCTGCAAGGTGTTCAAAAGAAAAGAATTGGACGCTGATTGCGACACAAAGTGCTGAACCGATTTACATATCCGCTGGACTAGTGAGGTGAAAGCAACACGGTCTGAAGAGTACAATTTTAAACAGAAATTAAATTTTTTAGATCACTTAACAGATACGTGGAGAGGAGGATAGTTGAAGCGGATATCATGCCACAGGTTCAATCAATTACGATGTTGAGCATGTAGCCTGCCTATCCTACCTGTCGTCCTGCGAATCGGTGCAGCTCTATCGGAAATCAATGAAACCCACCAAAAACTGTTTCGTTATTGATACACGGTGGTTTAAATGGCATCAACGGCACTCAACGGCACTCAACGTTGTATTTTAGTGAACGAAAATTATACCAATGTCCTGAAACAGGGGAAATCTCGCATCCTGCCTAACAAACATATATTGGGAAATTCGTATTTCCTTTATAAAAAATTTATTATAAAATATATTTATTTTTAAACATGGGTCTTTGCGCCACAAGCAACATATGCGAAAAAATGTTAATTTCATTCTTCAACACATCTAGCGGCATTATCTTCACGCTCAATATTCGTGCAAATTACAAAATTACAAAACAATAATTTTAATTGGAATATTTGGTCGTCGAGCTAGGATTATTTTTGTAACATTTTCTCATATCTCATATAATTTCATTAAAATTTCATTAAATTCATATAATTTGTAAATTAAAAAACAGTGGTTTCAAAAATTTTCAAAATGGTCAAGAATGTAAAAAACTATTTTTCATATGGCTAAATGGGGCAATTTATGCACGGGATATGTTATTTTCTTTTAAGCGTGTTATTAAATTTTTAAATATTTTCGCAATGGAAAGGATCCAAAATGAAAGTTTGCTCTTATCGATCGTCGAAAAAGGAGAGCAAAGTTAGTTGGCTACCTCCGGGCATGCAGTAGCGTGAGGTCTGTGCACGCTACACCCGCTGGGTCGTAGGAATTAAGTAAATATCGATATTCAACCCTTCATATAACATATACCAAGGCAAATTTTATTCCATTTATCGCGGATGCAGAACATGCGACTTTTCCTGAACGCACACGTCAATTAATAGCCTTGCTTTACAATTTAGATTCATAATAATCGCTTATCACCCGACACGGTATTTTACAGTGAACGTTATGCTATTCTTATTTCCAATGAAAATAAACAACAAACATATCCATCCGATTCAATATAAGAAAAAGCTTGCGAATTTTCTAAGTATTTAGTCAATATCGGATAATAATTTTCCGTCGAGTTGGAATACAACAAATGGTAAGTCGAGGAACAATTTTTCATGGAAAAGGTTAATTGCTGCTTACTAATCATGAAGTTGTGCAATATTATACAGTGTTCATTCTAAATATTCACCGGCTCACTGAACCTGCGTCACAAGGCAAATGGTGACTCGACTTATTTGTATCTCTTTTATCCTCCCTCTCTTATAAATTTACTCCCTTCCCTTCATTTTATCTCTTCTTCTCTGGCAATGAGTCTCCCTCGGGCTTCTGGCCACGGGAACCAATGACGTATTTTTCGCTCCTTTTTACCTTTATTCAGCGAGCATTTTTACGTATAAAAACACTTGCAGGAACGAACGAAGCAGCGCAAATTACACGAACAGACTGAAATGCGCCGAGTTCCATTCTCCACCGCACACGCACTTAGAGTTAAAAAACCCCGTGTTAGCTACACAGTTCCATTCACCTCGCTGACTTTAAATACCTACGTATTTTACGCACATTCATATCTCGCGCGATTATTTTTTATTGAAGTACTTTCCAATGGTGCCAGAGAATATTGTTTCATATAAATGCATACAAAGGCTTTACACGTTATTCAAGTACAAAGTTTTCTTGATTCAAAAACCATTCAAGAAGACCAAAGCAATTTTTATTATCATCATAACACCGTCAAGTTTTTTTCGATAGAAAATGCAATTATCCGCGGATTTTACTAAATGAAGCTTTTCAGTATTACTCTTGGTCAATAATTAAGAAATATTTTTCAAGTTTTTTTTCTATTGCATATTTTTGCTACCTTTTAAAATCCACAACGCAATATTTAGGATGAATATATTTGTAATTATATTTTTTGACTATCCAGATGTTAAGTTTGAATATCTATTTTCCTCCGTGTAATTCCTTGATATAATATCTAGTATAAATGGTATGACAATTTTAATAGGCGTTATCGTGTGAACCTCATCGCGATTAACTTGTTCCCGCAGTTAAACGCAGGTGCAAAATATTGCTTTGCGCAAGATGAAAATGCATTGACCCAAGCCGTACTGTTAACTGTGCCCGTTGATTTTAGAGAATCGTGTTTTACACCGCGTGTACATGAATCCGAAGTCAGAAGGTATATATAAAAGTATGCGCAACGCGTAAGTATCGCCTCTTGCAGTATTTCCCACGTCATTAGTATTGCATATCTGAACTTTCGAGCGCATATAACTACGTGAAAGACTTCTATTAAGATTTTGCTCCAAACTACGTCAAGAAAACTTGTCCGTGTCAAAAAGTCAATATAATCTATTGTAGAAGCTGTAACACTGTAACATGCTAATGCACCTCCTCTAGCAGTCAATAAACTTCAACTTATCTTGTTTGCAACATATAATGATAACATGCTGAAAAGGACACATAAAAAAAAATATATATATACAGAATATGCAATTATAATTTTGAAAGTCGAGTTAACAAACAAAAGGGATAATAAATTCTACGAAATCTTTTAAAAAATGATTTTGCACCGATGATGTTTTGCAGTAAGTTTCGAAATAGAGACTTTTATAGCATTTCTACAAGTTAGAAGAATTCAGATATTCCTTCGTAGCGAGTTTAACTTTGAGTTTATGGAATTTGTAAGTATTATAGCCATCATTTAAGCCATTATATACGACACATCGTTCTGATGCTGTCGTGTAACTTTCTGTAACGACTTCCCGATGACTTTATAGCACTCTATGTCGAGTACATGGCATGAACAATAACGCGTCACTCGATGTCGCTATGAAAGTGCGATATTCTTCAACTATAGTACAGTTTTCTAGGTATTCTAGAAATGCACACAATAGTTTAACCTTTAAACACAATAGAGAGTATCTCACATACGATTTTTTTTAATTTGTCTTTTTTAAATTATTACTTAATTATACTTTTTTTCACTCTCAGCTGTCATTTCTTTAAATTCATAATTTTCATATTAAATTCAAAATCCGCGCCAAATGATTGATGTGATGTAAAGTAATTTTAAGGACTTTTTCAAGAATTCTAGGAAGTATTAAGGTTCTCAAGAGATTTTATAAAATTTCCAGACATTTGAATACTTTTAAAGAAATAGTAACTAAAAATAATATAACAATTTGATGAAAGGTGACTGACTATTTAATTGAGAGATTTTTCTCGATATTTTCATTATACTTTTTTTCAGAATGCTGGAAGTGTATATTTAACTTTTTTTTTCAATCTGCCAATAGAATAAACAGATGAAATGACAACTTCTTTCATTCACTGCAGACACGCCATTAAATTTGTCGACAGTTTGACGCGTGAGGTGCGACATTATCACATCAAAACATAGTGGGAAATGTGAATTCAATAAATGAATATAAATGCACTTCCTGTTCGTATGAAGCCAAATTGATAAATAAAAATTTTCATTTAACAATCAACGTTTAACACTTAATTAATTACTTTAAATGTCACGTCTCTTGCAAAATAACATATTTTCCCGTTGAATTTCAAATACATGCACTTCCAAAATCTTTTAATATTCTATTGTATTTTGTATCATGCTCTATAAGTTATTTATGCGCAAAACTATCCCTTTTGGTGACTAATTTCGTTAATTATTTATAAAGCCGATTGAATTATCGATGCTCGAATTTTTAAAAGTACTTATGAATAATTATATACATGCTGTCAAGAGAGAGATGTCTGCGTTATTGGTGTCGAAGAGTATAAAACCTGCTTTGCGAGATGAGTGCACATACGTTAATTTCACTCAACTCAGCCACAAAACGTTAAATGAAAGTTCATAAAACTTTAATGAAAATTCAGCTAGCACTCGTACCTCTCTGTATTATTTCGAACGCTTTAAATTAAATGAATTCAGATGATTAAAACAGTTTCGCACCGAAATAAAAAAGTGATGGAATCACTTAAAAAATCTCCTGAATCTAAAAATACTCTTCACCTCAAATTAAACATCTTTCGTTTGAATTTTTAATATGCTAAACCGCGCAAATTTACATATGATTAATTGTTTACTTAAAACTATACTCGTTTCAATATTACTCGATATGAGTAATGGAAAGTATAAGAACCCGATTAACATTTGGGATATCAATTGCACATAAATTTTAGCGAAGCATGCAAAATTATAATGATGATCTTCATAGCTATTTTTGAATGCTATGATAATGCTTGAAATGAAGTATGCGATCTTCTTTGTGGTATAATAATCTTATTAATGTACAGTGTATGCACTTAAAAACAGAGTGCTCTGCGTCGTAGCACTTTATAGTTCATTAATTTGTAATGTTCCCATTAACCCGCAGAGGACAGGTAAACGAGTTTCGTTCCCAGATCACCAGTCTTTCTGGATCGAGACGCCCAATCTGCCTTAATTTTAATGCGTACTCAAACCTACTTGATGAGTCGTTACCGAAGCGAAGCACAATTACGCTTTTATCATCAATTCAATCGAAGCTGGGTGTGGAGAAATCTCCATCTTTCAAATAATATTTCTAACTCTAACATAAATGCTAATTATAAGAAATCAGTTATTACGTCTTTTCAATATCAATATTATTTGTCAAAGCGAGCAGTTTGCGATATCGATACTGTCAATTTTGCTTTCGTAAGAAAGATTGGTAGGGTCGAGAGAGAGGAGTTTTTGGAACAGCTTCGCTTTCACGCCTGGCGAAGTTTTTAATCGATCGTGGAGAAGGCAAAGAGAGGAAGGGTGGTAGCAAGCGAAAATGCGGTTGGAGGACAGGAAAAAGGGGTGGAAGGTTTGGAGGTAGGGCTGAGTGTTAGGGTAGGTCGCGGAATTCGGTCACCATTGTAATATCGATCCGCCCGCCAACACTGTTCAGATTCCAAGCTCACGCCGTGCTCGCATCAACACAAAACCTTGTCCTAAGAATCCACCAGTCACCAGTGCAGTGTGCAATGCAGTCCTCGATGAACGATGCACTCGGCACATAAAGAACTTCGTTTTAACGTGCCAAGCTGACAATGCACCGACCTAACAAGCATCTAGAACAAAATGGTTCTTCCGATTTTTCACCAAACAATTACAGCACTCACAAACAATCTTTTATTTTCTTCAATTTACCAATCAAGTCATTTTTCAACTATTTTCATATTTATAGTTCAACTAAGCTTAATGCTACCGTTTTAACAAAGTTTATCATCCGCTCAAGTTTTAACAACCTGTGGCACTGAGACACTTTCTATAAGATTTTCTTTATTTTATGCTGTATCTTTATTGTATTTGGATGTTATTAATTATCCACGCAATGTTTCCCGCTCTCCATATCGTGTCTATAATATTGTAGGATTATGGATTTATAATTGAATCTGAATTCGTTCCCACGAATCACTAAAAGGAAACACATGAGTTACTTTGACTGCTGAGGCAAGTTCTTATCTTTCCGCGAGAGAAAGCAGATGAACTCTGAAATGATAATGTATACTACTGCAGCTTGAAAACATAAAAATATTTGAAAAAATTATGGTGATTGTCACCAAGATTGAAAATAATCATGTATGAAAGAAACCTAAACTGCCTATTTTTATTTTTAGTTCGAAGAATATTTCTGCATAAAATAGAACTGATAAAAAATATTTCATTCGTTTGAACGTTCAAAGCAATGTTTTGAAACATCCTTTTAAAATCCGCTAAATAGGTAATGGTGCGAACTGCGAAGGGGAGAAAAAGGGATGGGGGCGTACGTACGCTGGAAGACACGTGGGTAGAGATGCAAGAACATTTATAGAGGGGCCCTCTTATACGTTAATACGTTATTTATAGCTGAAAGGTAGAAACACGTACGATATCTGGGAAGGGGTTTGGGGGGACAGGTAATGGAGGCGGAGAAGTCAAAGAAAGGAGGTGGTAAGTCACAGTGGTGAGGCTACAGCAGAAACGGCGCTCGTTTGGCTTGTCGAACGACTTGTAACACCGCCCTGTTACTCATGCATTCGCAAGAAATTAATCAAAGGTAAAGTGGGTTTCTTCCGAAGGAGAAAGGAGAAAGAAAAAGAACTGGAAACCGAGACCTAACATCAAAGAGAGAGAAAATGAATCTCTTAATGTTCCATTCTTCTTTCAACCCTTGTGTGACACTTAGACACTTTCAAGAACATAAAAATGTAGTTGCGAGGGCAATTTGAATTTATGGAGGACGAAGGGCCTCCTCCAACGAGCGTCTTAAAAATTACTTTGAAAAAATTGAGGAAAGACAAGATTTTAATTATGATGATACGACAGTATTGATATTATCGGCCACAGCCTAAATGGGCTGTAAGATACTGATATATTATATATATTTCCATCTTGGATCAATTGTGCGACAATATCCAACAATCCAGTGATCGTAGATCATGACTGAAAACGCGCTTTTATGCCTGTCGCGGAATAAACCAGGAGGTATGTCCTCCGCGAATCGTAAACGTCACTATACACTTTGTCGACGCTCTCAGCCATCGCACTACTTTTTCACTTGGGATTTTCCTCGCGGGTTATGACGCGTCATGTTTTACTACTTCCGGTAAATACTTCCCGTAGTCTGGTGCAGTACATCCTTGACGGATTCAGTCATGGGCTCAGAATTTACAAGAATCGCTGCTTTCAAAAAATCCATTTTTATTACCTGGCATTCAGTTCAATATCTGACATTGATAAAAAAAGAATCTATTAAATTTCTTTTCTGTTAGAAGTCCATAAAATCTATAAAAAATTCTTCTATTTTCTGCATGTATCAAAACGGGGTGTATAAAAGCGACTGGTTCACTTACCACCGCGAAAAGTAAATCGATAATGATATGCATTCTACAAAAATTACCCCATTCTCCCGTGGGAATATTGGGAAGGACGTTGAACGTTGCCGCTGATAACCATATTACGGTTAGCTTTAAACTGCGGCTTTCGTTTTGAGTCGCATGTATGCATAACGCGCGAACATGCCGAATCGGGCGCGACTAAAACTTTTAAAGAGCCGAAAATATCTACCACGTAACGTGTATTAAAGCGATTAAGCATTTAAACCAATGCTAATGTGAAACTGCATTTCGATTCTTGAAATAAACCACACTCGCTACCGTAGAGGTGGATAATAATTTTTTCAAGGAATCATGTCTTCCTATTTTAGAATATTCTTCAGGTCAGTTATTTTTCGCTCTTTTTAATCTCTGGCTTTCCATCTTCCAAGCTTTTCAGATTTTCTCATGTGACGGAGTTACCTTTTTAGAAAAATGGTAAACTATGACGTTAGTTACCGACCGTATCATTTTGGGAAATGACAGAAAATATATCATTGCACGTCGGTCTTCACATTAAAATTTGTATTTTGTTTGTACTGCGAATTTCATTAATTTAAAAATTTAAATGGACACAGGTTGTTAGTGCCCTTAACTAAACCCTGTTCCCATTTACAACACAAATTTTTTAATTAATTAAAGTTGCAGTATTTTAACAAAATACAAGCCGGAGGTAATATATATATAGTACGGTAGATAAATAGTGACGTAGCACTTTACAATCTGCCCTTAAGAAGGGGAGGAAAAATTATTCAGTATATAATTAAATCAATTATTTTGGAACGAGGATAAGCAGAACAAGAAAGAGACAAAGGGTGGATTGACGGAATATGAGGATAAAGAAGAGAATAAAGCAAAAGTCGAGGAAGGCGATGATGAAGGTAATGTTAAGTTAGTTATCTTAACTGTTAAATAAACTTTTAAAAAATGTCATTATATTAATGAGGATGATAATGAGAATAAGGAAGAGAATGATAGTGAGAAAGAAGAAAACGAAGAGAAAGAGGAGAATGAGGGAGAAGATGAGATAGATCGAGGAGGAAAAATCAGGACAATTCGATGGAAATCGATGAAGAGGGTGAAGATAATGAAGACATGGGTGAGGGGGAGGGGGGAAAAGGAGGATTAAATGGTTAAATCAACCATTTAAGGAAGAGAATGAATAGGAGTAAAAACGAGGATGATTGGGAGGAAAATTGGCAGTAAATAATCACACTTATAAAAATGACTTGAAAAAAATAAACTAAACTAATAATTATCGATCTTCAAAATTTATACCATTTGAAACCTGGATGACGATAGATGAAACTGCCAAGTAAACGACCATATCTTTTGAAATTTATGTAAATATCTTTTAAGTAAGATTCATTGTGGAATTATACAGCACTTTAAGAAATACAAAAAATTTTATGGTAAGGGGTTTAGAGACATTAAACAAAGTAGCTTTTTTAATTGCCAGTATTCTCAGAAACAGTTTTCATATTGTCGATATTGTTACAGGGCTGGGCATACAATTATTTAAAGAGTTTCTAAATATACAAAGAACAGAGGCCTCTGACTGTGTTAATCCATAACTGCCAAGAGAAAATGGTCGTTTAGCGGCAGAGTTTTTGATGCGGTAATTAGCGTTGCCGAGGCTGCGTTTACGAGCCATCGACTTGATAGTTTATCCGTCGTTTCTATACTGATTTTACAGCTTTTTTTTAACAACAAATAAATCGGTCTCTACGCCAGACTATATAGAAGACCTGAAGCTTGGGTGTTCCTCAAACGACTCAACTAACGGCTGTGCTTCATTTTACCTATTAAACGTAAAACGCATCTACTCTAAAGATTCGAACGCTTCGTTAATTGAGATATTTAATTTCACAAATATTATCTACCAACGTGTGATGTTCAATTTTTATAGAAACATAAATGAACATTTAATTAAATTCTTTTACAAGACGTGACACCTCCCACCTGAATTTATATGTGCGAGTGAATGCTCGACTTTTTGTAAAGATTCAGGTGCGAGGAAAAGGAGGAGAAAAATATGTTTACATTAAAAATTCCGTGATAACTTAAGTGTGATTAATAACAGCAATTTGAGCAATCAAGTCACCTTATCTTAATTATTTATGCAGCGTTTATTGTGCCTTTGCACACGAGTCGTCATGGGGAGTTTGCTATAACCCTCCAAGACATTTCTTTCTCCTCCCCTTTTCAATTCTCTTTCTGTTTTACATCTCTCTCCCTCATTGTCTCTCATAGTGTTTCTTCTCCCTTCACTCTCTTCTGCGTTTACTTCAGCCACCCAGGAAAAACTCATGTTATTAAGCCGCGGCAAAAGTCCTTCTTCCCTCGTCCTTTCCCTCCACCGTCTTTCCCTCGCGGTCGAGAGAGCTCGGCTAGATTAGTTCATTATCCAGCACGGCGTGTCTTCTGTTTTTGCACGCCGTGGAAATAGATTTGTTGCAAGATCAGTGCTGCGTTCTTGCGTATACAGGTCGTATCCTCTCAGTAAGAGTAGGGAATGAAAAAAAATCTACTTCCCTCCCTTAAAGACTCTCGGCGAAAATCTCGGTCGCACTGGGTGGCCTTATGGGTATATCTTTCAAACGAAAGTTAGCAGGCCTGCATTTACTTTCCCATCGCATGATTAAATTTTTAATCTTAAAATCCTCTAATTTATTAAAAAAAATCTTTGTAAGGCGTTCAAAAAGCAATTTTACACAAATCTACCTTCTCTGAGAAGAATGCAACTGGCAGAAATTTCACTTTAAGTAACTTTTGATAGAAGAGTAATAATAACAGTTATAGAGACGGATGGTAGGTAATATCTATGTACTGCGTGACATGAAGTCTACTTCTTCTTGAAATTGCCCTCGATGTTACATTGTTACATATACATACACCCACGCAAGAAAAACTTTTGCGCTAGAAGAAGCGTTAGTTGTAAACTCAAAACTTGTTTGAAGCAAGCACACGAGGGATATACAATCCTTATTTAATATTTAAGTGGCAGGGTGAAGTTATAATGATCAAGTGGTACAGTTAGAGCCAAATGACCAGGACATAATTCACCGAGGTAATTTCTCTGCGCAGAAAATCTTTGTTTTTTGTTTCACTACGTGTCACGCACAATAACTCTACATTGCTACAGAAAATAATTTCAATCAGCTGTAAACAAAAGTTTTGTTGTTTTTATGGAGTTACACACAAATCTTCATTTACGCAACATTATAACTCTTTCGCAGAATGACTGCTTCTGAAAAAATACTACAGTGCAAATGTAGAAGTCACGCATATCCTACAGAAATTACGAGTTTATGTTTCAAAGGTTTGAAATAATTTGATAAAATTAAAGTCAGCATAAATTGGATTTTTTTTTATCGACCCCATTCTGAATTTGCTTTTTACAACTAGTTTTGTACTAGTTGGGATTTGCGAATGCATATTCGAGAACAGTCAAGTGCAACGTGACCAAGGATATACTCATTTCAAGCTTCTAGGTTGATCGAATTGACTTTTGCATTGGGTTAATCTTACGTAGGCACGCATGTCGCTCGTGCAGTCGTCACGGAGAACAACTCTTACGAGCAAAACCGCTTAAAAAAGAATTGGACAAAAGCTAACATACTATGGAGTAAAGTTCTTGAAATATATATAAATATTTTAATATTTATAGATTTCCGAAGATTGACATAAGATGCGAATGTATAAAAATCAACATTACGAATCAGAAACCGAACATATGTCAAAATGACCTCAACCTCGAATTTCAAATTATTATTCGAGAGAAGAAATCAGTGCCGAAACTATTTGTCGACTAGCTGAGTAAATGTTTGCGGCAGGGAAGTTATATCCAGGCCCTCGTTATCGAGAAGGGTGGAATGTTTAGTGTGCTCCTTGTGGTGCAAACGTGAGATAGCTAGAATGCAGCCCCTAGAAATACAAGGGTTAATTGAACGGTTTTCGAATAACTTGGTCGAAACAAACACCAACAGTAACAACATCAAGCGGCTGAGCCTGGCGACGCTGGACATTCGCCCTTTAGTTACCATTAACTGGCGAGGCCACTTTGGTCAAGATAGGATCTTTCACTGCAGTGTGCGTGACAGCACTCTTGCACGCATGCATGTGGGCACGCATGCTCTGCACGCATCGTGACTCTAACTATATCTCTAGGTAGGAATACCTTCCAAGCGACTCAAATTCGCAGAGTCGTACGAGTATATGGACTTAAGTGATGTCTAGAGTTAGCGAAGTATTTTCGTGATCTTACAACATCCAGTCTCGGAACCTCAAGAAAATCGGCAAATTTTCAAACAGACATTCCGCGTGTTATTTCTAAAAAGAAATGTTAAAAGTAATTAATATAAAATATCAATTTAGTATCAAAGTAATAACTAACGTTAAATGGAATTCATTGGTGAATCGTTTCCGGCAGTGATGGTATCACAATTTGTCAACGGGGGGAATCAACCTAATTAACAATCACGCATATATTCCGTAACGCTATTGCGCAATGAGGTGGTAGTAAGGTTCGCATCGCGTCGAACAATGCAAAAGATTGACTGTCCTTGTCTTCATATAACTTATGTAGAATACCGAGGAAAAAATCCACTCGAATTTACTTCGAATAACGATAATAACCATTGTTCTTGCTTCCTATTATGGCAATGAAACGTGCATCATATTCAAAATAGAAACGCAGTTTTCAATTTTCTGGAACTGTTACAATGTTTTGCATGTATTTCAAAATTCATAAATGGCTTTATTTTAGTTTGTTGCTGTTTATTCATTCGAAATAATTCGAAGGTGCATTACGAAGGCAAACGCAAAGTCGTTGGGAAGAAATAAAAATTGGGAGAAATTGTTTTTCTGTTACTGAACATTCACGAGTCTTAGCCAAAAATGTCTTAGCCATGGCGACTATTTATATACCGAAATATCGGTACAAATAGTCACATTTTTTTAGGCCGAAGTAGACTCTGCCTATTTTTATTTATTTTTCATTTTTCCTTTCGAACATAAGGAAGGGAAAAATGGACGTCAGTTTTCCTTGTGTACAGAACAATGACCGTGTGACTTGTACACGAGTTAAGAGTCAAAACTGCGAGCGTAACCACGTTTTGTGCGTGTTGCACGTTACGTTTAAAACGTGATAATTTCTAGAAATTGTAGCAATGCACGACATTCGTCGATAAAGAAAAATCGATCGACCAAGTAGGAGGTTCCAAACACGTTATTATACTCGTAGAAGCGAACTTATATTTTCATCGTAGGTATGAGGAGGGTCGTATTTCGGTACCTATGAGTACCTGTGGTTTGCATTTATAACAGAAGAGTGGATAAATATGAACAGTTGATCGTGCAATCCGTGTTGTTCTCCAATTCTTGGGATCAATATAAATGTCGTCTTGAACATTCTGCAAATGAAATATTTACACAAAAGGAAGAAGAAAATAATATCTGTTGGTTGGATTCGTATACGCGAAACGTAGGATTTTAACTGATATTATTAAATAATTTCATAGAATTTTAAAACAATT
>JAUESI010000036.1:6595274-6625707 GCA_032275145.1 Synergus laeviventris
AATTTCATAGAATTTTAAAACAATTCCAAAGAATTCAAGTGATTTTAGGGAATTTTGAAGGCACTTCAAAAGAAAGAATTTAGAAGAGTTTCAAGATTTTCAAGTATAATTTAAAAATAGTTTTATGTATTTCAATGACAACGGCGCTTTAGCGCGCATGAAATTCTAGTAAGTATTTCAAAAAGACTCTTGGTAACTACATCGAGAACGCTTCCTATAATAGTCCCATTACATAATTTATAGTGCTTCTAACCCTTTTGCGCTACCGTATTAATTATTATTTCCCCTTCGTGAAAACCGATTTCATGAAAAGCCCCCCTTTATAGAGTTAGGTAATATTCAATACCACAATAGAAAGCAGTATCAAATGTTTAGCGAAGTAGAATATTATAGATATTTATTATGATCACCTTTTAAAACTAAGGGTCTGTTTTGCTTTTCACTCATTTCCTAACAAAGAGATCTTACGATTTTGTTCAATTAAACGAGGCTTTCACAAATTTGGTCTGTAATATCTCCTGTGCATAAGAATATAGGAACATGTGATTGAAAATTTGTTGTACAACCTAATAATCCATTATTTTACTAAACACGATGAATGATTTCACACGGAGAGTTAGCTGTTTTAGCTAAATATTTAGGCAACTCAGGTCGAAATTTAGGTAACACATAAACCATTTTTTGCAATGTAGATTCATCCTTGGGGAGATTCAAGGTTAATCTAATATCCATATAGGTTCAAAAATACAGCTAAATACAGGTTTGTAATAACAGAGATATATCCTACAAACATAGGGTCAAAATTTAAATTGGGGAGCCTGAGGCAAAGGAAGTTGACATTTAAGGACTTCTCGAATATACGACTCAGGTTTATGTTTCGAGCTATTTCGATATATGATATCAAAACGGAGTCTCTTTGGCATGTAAAGTTTCAAATAAGACAGCGTGCGTATAACTAAGCAGCTTTTAATTTCACTCGAAACATTACACGGAGTTCTTTCCGTGCCTCGATCAATATTATATTCGCTTATAACCATCTACACTTAGCTGATCCTGTATCCACTCAAGAGTTGTATTTTGTATCTATAGTAAGCGCGTAGTCGAGGCTCTTATAATAAACTCAATGGATGGACATTCGTACCGCCATCCTACACACTTACATTGTCTGGACCTAAATGCCGTAAGATGTTTAAAATTTTTTAAGCTATTTTAAAATTTCGTAATTACACTGTCTTTTCATTCGTTTCTATTCCTTATTGTTACTAAGAATTCCTTGATATTTTTTGTATCTTCGATATAAATTAGTTTCCTCAATGGTTTTTGGTATATTAAAAATGTGATCTTGCTTTTTGCGAGGTGAAGACAATTTCTTAACCGATGTTTAATTTTTCTCTCCATGATTTTAACATTTCCCTCTTTTAAACAGAACATACGTCAACATAGGGTGTTGTTCGGATGCTATTAGGAAAACTATTTTCTTAAAGTTTTAGACTACTTGGATTCTAATATAATTTCTACTCGGAAATGTACAAAAGGTGGGTAAATAAGTGCTCCATTCTCCTTAATCTGAATCTTTACTTTATAGAAATGAATACGTCGATTAAGTTGGAAATTAATCGAAAGAAAAGAAACAACGAATAGGAGCCTGAATGGAGGAATTGAGGTAAACCTAGTAGTATCGTTACAGGAAGGAAGCAGAGAACATAAATTCCATTTAATTCCTTTACAGGCGAGCCAATTCCGCTCGGAGTTTCAAACCACTTGCGTTTTATCCGCTATCATCGGCGACGAGTTTGGCAAACGGAAAAAAGTGCGACGAAACGAGCGTCGAAAATAAATCTAAGCGCGAAATGAAGCGCGAGTCGATACGTTTTGCGTTGGGTATCTGGAAAGGCTCTGTGGTACCAAGGTATCAAGGTACCTACTAAGGTACCAAGCTGTGCAGAAAACGCACGATTGGTTCCCACGAAGATCTCGCTCGCGAGGCCTATCTCGAAACGAAGGAACTGTAAGCAGGCTTCCATGCTCCTTTTATCCTATCCGCACAGGTTAATACCTAACGGTCGCGTCCTTCGACCACGCAGGACCTGATTCCTCCTCTAAGATCCTGTATTCCGCTAAACACGCGATCGGTTGCCTGCCGATACTTTCGAGACTCGTAAATGATCCTATTCATTTGCCCTATTCCGTAATGGCAATAAGCTGCACGCAGTGATTACACAGCATATAACGCGCTGTGTACACGCGTAGTTGTCCATATTGGCTCCGAAAGATTCGTTATCCCCAATGGATTCTGCATCATTCTTGAGCGGCACTAAACGATCAGCAATCTTCTGATCTTCAGCTGTTAGCAAATTATTGCGGAATTAAATATTACGTCTAATGGGCGCATGGAATTCTTTAAGGCCTTTGTTCGATCAACGAAGTTAATTGCAGCGCTTGGCTACTCTTTCGGAATATATTAATTTTGTTTTTCTCAAAACAAAACAAATTTGAAATTTTTAAATAATTTCGATTCACCAAAAATATATATGTCAATTGAAAATATTAAACACTTTCCGTTTCCAGGACATCAGCTGAGTTTTATAATAATAGACAGACCTCGACGAAAAACGAGAAAAAATTAGTGAAATCCAAATAAACGGTCCAGTGTCGTTCATGCGATTGATTTCTAAAGTCCTTCGGTCTGTGCGTCAATCTACATTGATCGACAAAACTAATTGTACTAATTAGTAGCAAAAACAATTCTGGAAATTATTTCTGGAGAGACAAAAAAGTCAGCAATGTTCGTTTACACAATAGAGTGATTGAGGAAAACAAAAGAAAATTTAATACGAGGACACTCGGCGCAGTTTACATTTATCTCAAAATTCTGTTTAAATGACTTAAATAATAACAAGTTGTAAGAAAGAAAAGCAAATAATCAAGCGCGTGTTGGATTGCTAGTAATTATGAATAAAGGGATAAAATGTCGAAGCAGATGGAAAGAGGACAGTGTTTTATTGTTGAACAATTTGCTTGATTGCGTCCGTGCCAAAGTCGTCGAGATGTGCAATTTTCCTTCTCGTCACTCTCTGCGGCTAATTTCTCAGTCAGATACATCCTCTAACATAAAGATGGCCAGATTGCCCAGTCGCGGCCAGTAGTCGACCTAACAGTTCTAAAATTTCATCCATAATTGCAAAAACGCTTCAAGCAGAAAACGGTACACGGAGAAAATTTCTTTCTTTTCGTGAAAATAAGCACAAAAAGCGCAGTGTGCAACTCGACGTTCTAATTGTACCAGGGTAGACTTTCTCTCATTTCGACCAGAGAGCATCTTACTTTTATGAGATATTATGATTATTTTGTAGTACAGGTACTAGAAAATGTTACATGTTTACAAGAAAAATAAAGACAGTAGCAGACTTTTTCTGTATTTAACTCTAGCAGAATATCGCACAACAGCAATTGCAATAAGTCGAAACATGGGGGTCCAGATTATGTTACGTGAAGTCCGACTTGCCTAGACAACAGCAATTATTTAGCAAGACAAAAAGCTCAACACACACAGCCCATCTCTACTGCGTGCAGATCAACATTCAAGCGTTCTAAAAATTGGCAAAAACTGGATGACCGTCGAAAGAAACTTTGCCTACCTCTTATACCTAGCTCACACGCACAAGCCTCAATTTCGCGCTCGCCGACATGAGAATAAACAGAAAAAGAAAGATAAAAGTAACACGGCAAAGAGAAAGACAGAGGCACTAAAAAAGGGATGACATTTTAAGGAGTTGCGAAGAATCAAGTTTTTTTTCCGCTCGAACCTACATTGGACACGGAAAAGAATCATGCAATTTCATGGCAGAGCCTACGATACTCAATTGCTGCATTAACTTTTGTTTCTTTGTTTCCGATTACTAAGACGTGATTTTTTTTTTTTTATTAATTACTCACAGACAAAATATTTCTTAAGCGACAATAGAAAGTTCCAATACTTCAATTTATCCTCTATACTCTCTCCATCTGAACTAGTAAGAATTTACCTAATTGAATTAGTAACCTTATATTTGACTACTCAATTGCAATTTGCTGTTTGAACTATAGTATAAGAAACTACTGTTAGTTAGTGAGACTTAATTAATTCAGATTGAGAGAAGATATGAAAGTTCCAACCAATTTCGCCAAACACTAACAGGAAATTAGAAAGTGGAATTTGAATCCGAGACTGAAACGATGACATTAATAACTTTGTCTATAAGTACAACCCATTTTCAATTGAAAGCATGCTTAACATAAATTTATATAAAACCGTGTAACGTTGTTTTAAAAAGTTGCAATAATAAATCAAGAAAAATATATTATTCCGAATAGGAAAGAATGAAATGATAACTCGACATATTATCCCACTAATCCTCCCTTTTTTTCCGTCCTTGCACTTTCTGATCTCCTCAGATCTTTTCTCTTTTCCCCTCTGACTTTGACTTACATCATTTTAAACACTATCTTTAGAGTTTAAAGAGTACGACAAGTTTATTCTCGAGAAAACTTTCCAGGAAACTCGACTTTATGCGAAAGGTAAGGGAAGAATCTTGTTTTTTTTATACCTCCCACCATCCCTCCGCCTTCACCAGCACCGCAACGATTTCACGTTGTCGATCCAAAACCACACCTTACAGAGCACGGAAGAACCGATTTGAATCGGTTCACGTTATTTTACGCGAGTCCAGAGAAATGCTTCGATTCGTTTGAAGGTTACTAAATCGCGAGCCCGGGACGAATCGATTTGCGAAAAACTCGTCGGAACTGGTCTCTGTAGGCTTCGTGAACAGTTCTGCACGCACTTACATTCAAGGAAATAATTTTAGGGAATATTTTCTTTGATTTGAAGTAAATTGCTTGGTTACAGGTTTGTACAATAATAAATCTTCAGCAACGAAACCTCGTTAGTCCTAAAATATGGAGTGGCTAGAACCCTTTCTAAAGTGACCTATTCCATCGCGTTAAAGATCATCGAAGGCAACGACGAGCATTGCACTATCTTCCTTCATTTTACCGAGTAAGGTAATACAGTGATACACACTACACAGCCAACTACTTAACGTTCGCTGGTTTTCCACTTAAAGCAAAACATAATTTTGATAAAATTAATAGGTCATTGCGAAACCAGAAGCTGGAGAATACGAGAAATCTCTTAGCAACTCTGATAAAAACGAGAAAGCACAAGAAACTGAACTAGGTTCGGATATAACTGAACACATATAGAGTTTACCATTTTTTCCCATGCCTTGCAATGAGAAACTGTGAAAATTTTACTTTTTGTTCTCCATAGCAAAAACTCAAGCTTGAGTCAAAATTTCTGCACGACAATAAGCATTTAATGAACGAACATGAATGAATTCTGATGATTTGATTTTACCGAAGATGTGAATTTAAATGTGAATGAAAGAAGTGGACTGATGATTGCATTTGAGGAAAAATCAGTCACACGCACGTAAGCATCGCGCTACCTGGGACGGTTCAGTGACGCGGGGCAAGAAAACGTTTTGCCGCTCTCGCGGTTCGCTTCGGTCTGTCAAGGACTTCTTCACTTCTTCAGTTGGCCTTAAAACTATACGACTAAAAGCGATTGTCGCTCATTGCAGGAAATTATATACTTGACCAGCGAAAAATTTCCGACGCTCCTACATAGTAACATCTAATGCAAGCGGGAAATATTACATGGACAATTAAAATCATATAATTTTATATCATTTTTGTATTTGAATATTGTTAATTCTCCAAGTAATATTTCCCGCGGACTCTCGCGTATCACCTATAATACTTCTATTTGTTAAAAATTGTGATATTTTACTTTTTTGCTCAGAATTTCTGTGGAAACGAGCAAGAGAAATATTGTGAAAAGAATTTTAAAAGGAGGAAGAGAGAGCAGAGTTTCCTTTTTGTCGCCACAAAATTGTTCTCTTTATGATACCTTCTTGATATCGGTCCCTTGATGGCGACAGAAGCACGCAGATGGCAGACAGCGTGACGATGAAAGCGTCATCCGCCCCCAGAGCCCTCCCCTCCACTTTTCTCTCGTCCATCCGGTGTCCGTTCTAAGTGTTCCCCGTTCGCCACCCTCAACCTCTTCCACCAGCGCTTCCTTTCACCATACTGCATTTGAGCAGAGAACTTGTAATACTTGATCACTCGAGGTCGGAAGCCTCCTTCGGAGATCTTGTTCTCCAAAAAACCAGGGGATAACTTCGGTGTGACCGATCGTCACCACACCCGACTTCTTTTTTATAACTCCTCAGACTTCTTCGACGTCTACTGCGCGAGTCACCATGAAATTCGTTACGGCTGATGATTCATAAAGAGGCTATCTTTTCTTAACTTCATGCGAGCTTATGAAACTTGTACATGAAACTTGTATATGAGATTTGTATATGAAATTTGTATATAACGGATGCAAAAAAAGGGACAAAAAAAAATATCATCAACTGTTTTTTAATTAAAATTTCAAAAACTCGACCTTGATAACACTCCTATTTCATAATAGAGTTGATTGCATGTTATGTAAAAAGCAGAACTATGGAAAGGCGATTTTCAAGGGGTTGTTTCCGAGGAATAATGGCGAGAACTGAAAAGAGAAATATCACGGTAACAATGGGAAGAAAGTTTCAACATTTACTGCACTACTGAGAATATCGTACCGCAGTTTTATTCGCTTGCTATTCGTTTTGGATAAGGTTGTACCTGTTTGTTTACGCGATATTCCTCATCTCGCTCTCCCACAATTCTTTTCTGTCTGTTGTACCTTCGCCCACCCCTATTTCGCGTCGACGATCAGAGAATTTTGGTGTGTGTGTGTAGACCTGTAGACACCAGCCATAAACGCATGGAAAGTGAAAACGTTTCGTACAAGTTTGCACCCCTTAGTTTCCAGTTTAACTGAAAGTGGCGTCAATACTAAAATATTTGAAATTCAATGATTTCATTTCATTTGATTTAAGGATGTTTTGTGGGATCTCACGAAAAATGTAAATGGATCCTGTCTGGGTTCTTTTTCTATACATTGAAGAATTAAGAGCGAGCGTTTATTCTGAAGTTTAAGATTCTGAAAGCTCTTGAGGATTACTTCCGGGAGATTAGAAATGATCGGATCGATCTTCAAACTGGGTTTAGCTGTGGATAAGACCTGAAAGATTCTTGCCATAAGATCGGCCGATATAAGAATGCTTCTAACGTCAAGTATAGCGAAGAACGCCAGGTCACATTTCATAGTGTGAGGTATAAAGTGTAAGAGGGTAGTTTCGAGTGGGAGGGAGAGGGAGCAAGAAAAGAGGCAGCGATGTTAAGTGAGGAAAGGAAGAAGAGGAAGCGCAAAAGCGAGACATTGCAGGAGGATAGTGGGTTCATAGTGGGTAAGGGCGAAAAAGGGGTCGAGAAATGCATGGGTAGAGGGAGGTAGGGTCGCTTCCGTTTATCATCGGCAAGCATACATTTTGCAACGTCATGATATAGAACTTGCGTCCTCGCGTCGCGGCGCACAGTGTCATTCTAAGATAGAAGCGCGTAAAGCATAATATAATACACGATAGTAAACTACATGTAATACATAATCGACATATTAGATATGTCGATGGTAATCCTATAACCATATATCTTATCTTATCTTATCTTATTTTACCTAGGAGTTAGGAAAGATATTGTATTCTGCAATTCGCATAATCGATGCGTTTCTCTGCATCGCAGATATTATTAGAATCCATTCAATTATTCACAGAGTGCGATTACATGTTGTTGCTCATGTACATCTCCGCCTTACCTTATTTTGTATGCAGGGCAGAAAAACTTTGTGATTTTTTGCGGACATCGTCAAGTGGAAAATGTTGATGTTTTGCGTATATGGAAACAAAAGAAGTTGAATAAGTTCAGAATTAAAATTATTTTAAAACATTTACAGGGACGGGCTTAAAAGGATTACGAAAATTAGATTTAACAAAAGAAGGAAAATGCAAAGAATTCACAAGCTGTTTCAAAATATCTTACAATTTTGGAGAAAGTAAGTATTGGGTAAGTGCTAAATAAGAAATCGAGAGAAATTTCAATTTTTGAAGCCTGTCACGTAGCCTTTTAATCTTTTTTGCGAATTGTCTCAAGAGGCTACGGACGAGATGGGCCTGCAACGTCGAGACTTTGGGAGACTGACAAGAATTATTAGTGGGTGAAGGTAGCCACTAGCTGAGCCGAGGATCAATACCAGGCAGACGTCCGTGCAGTATGGTGGAGTGCACTTCTCCTATACAACTCTAGGCTAGGCTCGGGCTAGGAAAGGCTAGGATGGAGGTTAGGTGAGGTTAGATCGTGAGATGTCTACGTAAACTCTGGTCCCCATAAACCAACCCAGCTTGACGGTGTGTAACCACCATGGGGGTTCTACCTACGACAAAAAACCTCAACACAATCCCGCCGATCTTCTTTTTTCACCGAGCTACTTTTTACGACATGGGAATTGAACAATACCTTTAAAAAATGCGCAATCTTCAAAATAAACTAGTACCCTCAGACTAAGAAAATTTCTCGCTGAGAAAAAGACAGGGGTAGAAACTTCTCAGGTGGAAATTTAAAGCTGGCCGACTTCCAGTACTAGGTCCAGGGTCAGTACAATAACCAGGCAGTTTTATTGGTTTTCTTCTTTATTTCTTTGCCGACTTCAGATTGCTGAAGATACAGAATAAGACAGCAATTTCTCATCTCGGATCAAAAATTATTGGATGGAATCTTCAATTTTACGCGTAACTAACTTCGCCGAAACGTATTGCTGCCTATAGGTTTATAGGAAATATCATTTTACTCCAACACTAAGTAGCCGGGAGATTCTGATAACCGCGATTCTAGGATATCAATGATCAACGAACAGACTGGAGTCACTCATGCGAAGTTTAAAGCTAGGATACGAAGAAAAAGTTTAAGGAAACTAATGTATCGCTGGCCCAAGGTCGAGACCGTGAAATTCTAACTAGATACCTAACTGCAAGTGAGATACTCGGGGAATGAGTTATGGCGTCGTTCCACATAGCCGATTCGTATCTTTGCAAAAGAACAATCGACGGCACAGGACTAAATGCCACTTGCGTTTCCTATTATACTAATGTACTGTTTGTCAAATAAAAATTGTACTCAAAAGAGAAATTCCCTTAAAATTTAAAAATTCACCAAAATTACCCTTGTTCGTTGTGTCAATATTTTATTACTCATAATAAGTATTCTTAATGCTAAAAGACACCACCCCAATTAATTTGAAACTCACCCCATACCATCCCTTAGACCTAAACGTTTTTGACAAATATGGGGTATGTTTTAATTGAGTTAGAGGGATGAAACTCTTTATAGGTTGTCTTTTAGCATTGAGAAGACATTCATCAGCAATAAAATTTTGACCCAACTAATAAGGATTATTTAATGAATTTCTTTTAATTTTGAATCTTGTACGTTTTGGTTAAAATTCTTTTCTTAATTTTTGTTTATTGTAAACGATAAAAACTTCAATCATAAAATCGGGTTTTAGCTAAAGGCTAAATTTCTTTCAGGGGAGCAAGGTCGAAATCACAGTTGTCAATGAAAGAGGGTGGGGGGATAAAATAAACAAAAATTAGTAGCGTAGTTTATGGAATATCCCTTATAGGACAATAAATCCTGTAAGTATAAAATCTAAGGTCTGGCCCAGCACTGACCTATTACGGGGCAAAAGGCAGCTCTACTCGGCAAATCATGCTTCAAGTGGAAAAGCCCGAGTTCGGTACGGCGAATCCATTACGGCGCCGTACCTACTGGGCCAAGTGCAGACCATAGTCTAACTGCGGAAAAATGTTTACAATACTGGTCCGTTTATATTGTCCAACTCGGGGTAGAGCGTTAAAATTTTATTTGTCATTCACGCCACTGACCTAGTCTACCTTACGCTTCGTTGAGTGGATATAGAAGAGAAGCAGAAGGTATTAGTGCGGAAGTGTGGGTAGTTGTATGTTGCTATATTTAAGAGTATGGATGTGTTATATGCATGTGTTATATGAATTTGTAGATGAATGTGTAGATGGATCTGTAGATGTGTGTGCAGATGTATGTGAAATGCAGAGGGAAAGAGAGAATGAAGAGACGTGAACTTTTAAAGAGAGTAAGAGAGAGTTTGTGTCTGGCCAACGAGTCTGGGCCTGCGTAACGACGCGTATACGCCGATGTAACGGGGTGGGTGGAGAGGGAAGAGTCGACGATGATCAGGGGTGTAAGGCAAAAGGGGTTGAGAGGAGGATAAAGGTGATAGAAAGAGAGAGATATAGAGAAGGATAGAGAGAGATAGAGAAAGAAAGAGAGAGAACACGGAAGGCTACGATTGATCCGTGGTCGCTCTTCGTCTCCGACCCCGCCGAATTTGGTCTACTCTTTGGCGTCTTTTACAGAGGAATTACTATTCGTTTGCGCATCCTTGGTCAGATTTCGGGTCTAATTAACAATCTTCTGGTAACCTTGCTCCAATTTACAACCCAAAAGTAAAATAATGAATATTTTATATTTGATATTATATTTTACTAAAATGTCATGCATTTATCTTACAATATCTTCATCCTAATCTTCAATCATAGTATTTTAGTCTTAAAAACAATTAATAAATTCAAAAAGATTTTTAAAAATCTCAAAAGATTTAACAGAAATTCGATTCTAAAATACAGTCGGCGAATAAAAATCCACCCAATAGGTGAAGAGATGATGTGGCTTCAGATTTCAAGAAAGTGAGAATCTATTTTAGTGTAATCGTAACTTCTTTATTATGATTAAAGTAAGATACGCTTTGGCTTCTTGTGAATTACAACATCCTGTTTTATGTCCTTAGGTATGCTAGTAAGAAGAGCTAAAAATAATGTAAATAATCTCGTATCAATTGTGTGGAGCATTACAAAGAATTGCAGAAGAGAAATTGGAACAGTTATATAAATTTGTTATGGAGATATTTCCAATAGAATATAATTTCGCAATAGATGATTTGCACGTCGTTCGCATAAAAGCGCAGGACATATAAAGGAATATATGCTCAAGTGTAGGAGTTATGTCTTGAGCAGAACATATGTATAAAAGATGCTAAATTCGTCGAATTGCACGTGTTGGTTGGAAACGGGTGCAGTCAATAGCGATCCATCGGAATTACATAATCGTCGAAACGATACGATTTGCGTGTAGCGAATATTCCGATTGGGAAAGGTAGAGTACGGGCACGGCTTGTTTAAAAAATTCAACAGTAGATACGTTCCTCCATTGTCGGCCGTTCGATTAACCGACATGCAACGCTCTCTGGCTGGTGTGCAGCAGCAGCAGCCTCAGCAAATCGAGTATCGATCTTCCATCGAGATCGAGAAAGTTTCCAAGAAACTAGACCCGATACATTCAACACACGAAGACGCGAAAGAAGTTCAGCATATTCTCCTTAAGCGGAATCTACTTTCCAAGTCTTCAGAAGAATAATGCAAACCGTTTTATTCAACTCGCAACTTAATTCGCAATTATTAAGACCTTAGTCTCTAGGGTAAAAGAATGTAAAAAAAAAAGAAGAGAGAGTTTTATTACTTTTTTATAGCATTGTAGTTCACTCTGGTTAGGTTATCACAAAAGCGTTTGCGCTTCTTGTTTGTTTCGAACTGGTAACAATCCCGATACTTTTCTCCATAATTTTGGCATAATTACGGAAGACAGTAGCTATAGCTGATTAATAAGCTGTATCCAAAGAATGGATTATACTGTGCATATATTCAATTATTTACATGTCCAGCGATTAATAAATAAGAAAATTAATTGCTTAACCTGAATATTAATCAAATAAAATAGGGTGAACAGATGTTATTTAATCTCGACGCGATAATGTATCAGACCATTATGTTAATTTAAGTAAAGACTCGTTAAATACTTGTTAAGCTCTCAAATTAACTTTTTTCGGGGGGTCATCTGGTGTCTGTGATTAATGGCATTTTAGTAATTCTCATTTCTACAAAACGATTGTGCCATTTATAATTAAAAATAATCTGCTACCAACAAACACATTTGCTTTGATAAAAATTAAAGATACCTGTTCCGCTGTTAAATAAATATTTGAATAAACATACTGAAATATGAGAAAATGGTGTGCTAATCTCTGATATTTATTAATTAGGTACTGAAGCATATTTAAAAAGTATACAAATCAGATTACAAGTCGATCTTGATAAGACAAAGACAAAATACCGGATATACTTGCTTCTGTGTTGAAATTCCGAGGCTACCTGTATGAAGCGCGTTGCACACGCGCCAATATTACGCGCACTAACTAAAAATAACTCGCAAAACTACGATTTCATCATTGCGTACCCTCGCAAACGGAATACGTTCAATCGAAGTCTTCACTGATGAAACGCGGGTATTAATTAACTGCATCATGTATTCTCGAAACTAAATTAACGTTAAAAGGCTTCCACACTCTTAAATTTGAAATACATACGTCCTCTGCATGAAGAAAGCAAAATATCGTCTTTTCTAATACCAGGCAGAAATTCAAGACTCGAAAAAATTTGCAATATTATTATATGATCATATTCTGTGGTCATATTTTCTGGAACATGCATTTATAAAAATGACTGAAAATCAGATGGAGGCACAGGAATAGCCATCATTAGTTGTATAAGATGTCTTTCACTAGAATCTTCACTAATTGAAGTACGTTCATAATTAATGAGCAGCTGAATGGTTTTTGATCTGAAAAACGAAATTAGAGGAACGTGCTGCAGTCGCTGCCGCCATGCAAAGATCCGACCACGTAACGAGCGATGCGTACCTAATTTCTCATGTGAACGCGACTTCAAATATCGTATACATGCACAGACACACACGCGCAAAGAAAAATCAGATTAGTGATTACAGCACGACTCGGTTCCGTTCACGCAACGAGAATTGCGTTACCTAAGTAAGCTTAGAAGCGTAGTTGCATTTGCAAATGTCGTCTTCATAACACCGAAAACACGTGCAAATATTATATATGTCGCTTGGGTTCTCAGCAAAAAATAGATTCTGTAAAGCGGAGTCTCGCACATAACGAAACTTATCATCAATTTTATTCACTGCTCAAAATAAACTACACTTTGTGTATAATATGAACTCTGAAAATTAAATTGTATAATTACATATAACGTTATAATTATATACATATGACGACTTCTAATTTGAACTAATGTGAACTAATTTGAATGAGGAAAACGTGCATTTCTATTTTTGATGGAAAAGCAGAAATTTATCAGAGCGTGTTGCACATAAATTTGCGGAACGTTGTGTCGAGCTTGAGAAGTAAAGGGAGAAGGGATTCGTTGTCCCTGAGGAGGCCATAGAGATATCCGACCGCGAAATATGATGGTTGAGGAAATACCGACTACGAAAAGCCAGGAAGCAGAGAATGAAAATCTCTATCAAGGTGTTCCAAGATATTGTCATATTCAAAAAATATTAGTCGCGAAATTTTATACAAAAATATTATAACATAATGATAAAGATATCATTTTAAAAAATCTCAAATTATTTTCTAAAATCAAATTATGTACGTGTTATTGATAAGATATGAAATTCTCAACACACCCATTACGTAGGAGTCGTTATCAGAGAGTGTATCCAAAAACATTTAATATACAATGATGAATTGCATTTATCTGTCAACTTGTACATGTGTTAATGTATACGTAAGGTTGTTCGTTGACTGTCTCTTGTGAGTTTACATGAGTGCATACCGCAAGAAAACTTGAACTTGAAATCAGTAATCATACAGTTACGTGTATCCAAGAGATGATAAGGCTTAAGCGACCGCACTGATCATTTATCGGTGAACTAAGTTGAGTTATTGACTAATTATACGCATAATTAATACACAAGCAAGAGAAAATTATAATAACTGTTTAGCATCTGAAAAGACATATTATATGAGTTATATATAATTATCTAAAACGTCGCGCAAAATTTCTATTTATATTATAATTATATGTATTATATATAAATATATATATAACGAATGTAAAATTAACTTTGTTTCCTGCCGACCTGAGAACATAACAATAATAATCCAAGGCACGTTTCGTTTCATCGTTTACTTTCGAATAAGGAATTTGTAGTCAGATGTTAAATTCTAATATTGAAAAGCTGCTGCTTATTTCATTCATTTCAAGTGAAATTCAAAAGCTTCACAGAAAAAACCCAATGGGCACGAATGTTCCAAGACGTTGTTAGGACGTCCTAAAAACGTCTTTAATTTTGTGCCCGCCGAGACGGATTTGGGTAATTGTAAGCCCGATATTGGTTGAAAATTGAGAAATAGCAAAAGTTGGCACTTTCTTATTGACAATTTTTTTTTAATGAACCAAGTAAATTGTGAATTATTTACGAAGGATGTCGGAAGGTTGGTTTGACAGCTCGTGTATAAGCAGATAAAAAATCTAGATGCATCGACCAGGTGGCGCGGAAGGCCACGGATGCTCAACGAGCCTAGATGCACGCATACTGTCATTCGTCTTGGCGATATATATATATATATATGTATATCAACGTACACAAATGCAAATTTGCATCGATATATGTTTATATAGATTCTTAGGTAACGCAAATCGCGCCTGGCTCTAAACTTCGAGCGTGCCTCGTGGATAGGATACACGAGTGCAACACATACAAACGTGTTCGCGCAATCGCTGCTAGATTATTCTTTTTTATATATGGTGACTCCTTCATTTTTCACATTGCAAGATTTCATATCAAAATTCATATCAAAAAATAAAAATTCGTTACTAAATTTAACCAAATGTGGAGCCATTACAACGCTATCATTCGAAAATTATAATACAATACCATAGTTTTTCATTTTACACCCCCCATGTTTCGAAAATTGAAAATGCCAAAAGTACTTACGAAAATACCAAAATTTTCGTATTGCTAAGTTTTGACGCCAAAGGTCACGATCATTGGTACATCAACCGTTATAAAAGCGAGCTGAAAACAAATGAAGGACACCAAAGATTGTTTCTAAAAAGAATTAAGACAGGAAAGCATTGAACCTGTTTTCCATGCAAACAGCTGTCAGCAGTCTCCTTAAACTAAGGAAACTAAAAAGGACAAAATTTGAAATAGTTCTCCCAATCCTAACGAGCACTTCAGACAAAATTCTCGGCACCTTCTTTCGAATTCGTGACTCGAGGTCAGGTGGTGCTCGGACGTTTGAGAAATAATTATCCCTCGTGCTGCGTCTCTCCTTTTCCCCTTCATCCGATTTTTTTTTGGTCCAACGACGCCTATGCTTCGTTATACGAATCGCGAGAATCGAGATTCGCGAGGACGAGAGTGTCTGTGTTCGGTGTGTACGGAAGATTCGCAAATGTGTGTTTCCCCATCCTACGTAGCCGTTGCGCGCGCGTGAGTGTTTCACACCTGACTACTGCACAACTCAAATTCGCGACTGAGAAACTATCCGTATTCTTAATAAAAATCAATCAAATCGAGATTGAATTTAAATGAAAAAATCATTATACTTGAAATTTAGATTTTAGAAGAGATTTTCGGGGGAGAATGTACAGAGAAAGGATTAATTTCGCACATAGAGTATGATCGCGCACGGTAGGTTAGTTGACCGCGGGGCCGAGCGAGCGCTGGGCTGACAGTAGGCCGGCGACGTCACAGTGGGCCGGTTGAGCCTTCCTTCGTTCGATTCCGGCAGGCTCTCTATTCATTTTACATGTAGCAAGGTAAATATCACCGACAACACTCAAAAGTGTATTTTTTTTGTTTTCGTTTTCCCATCAGTGTCAGTGCGCGTGACATGTTCCTCGTGCATTCAACGACAGTGATCAATATTTCTCGATTTCAAAAAATTTGAATCGAAGTTTGTGAGTTCCTTCGACTTACGTCCTCAACGTTATCCTCAAAGTTCCTCAACGTTCAAGTTCTACCACCCCCGCAAAATCAGGTCCAAAGATTTGGTCGCAAAATAGGGTAAATGAATGAAACAAGAAAATCCTTGACTCAAGGAAAATGTCATCTGCATTCTGCAACTTCCGCAAAAAACTACTGCAAACGAAATTTTTATTGAAATTAATGATTGGAGATTGTTGTCTGTAATTATTGGCTCTAATGGCTCTAATTATTGGATACAAATTATTGACTTGACACCTACCCACGTCGCGATGAGCTGCTGATGACTTCCTGCTGGAAAATCGTCGAAGGTCATTCATAATTGGAAATGTGGCTCGAAATAAATAAGAAATGATAATTGATTATTTTAAAATGAAGATTGGTGAAGATTTTCGGGAAATCGTCAGGACGTTTTGACCGACTTGGGAGGCTGTCGGTGCAATGTGATTGTCTAGTTTTCTAGCGAGGCCGACGTCGTCGATAATAATTTTTGAGAGCGCGCCGTCGCGCCAACGTAATGACGTGCGTCGAGCACCTTGACACGTGAAAATTTCTGAGGGACGAGATTCGCGAATAACGAGTTTTCGACAAATTTCGTATTTCGATAAACAATTTTCGCGCCCTCGTGCGACCTTGCACTTTCTGGCACGCACGAGTTCTCGTCCGCGACAAACACGCGCGAATAGTGACGTACACGCGTTCACCGGTAGCTTTTTCTGCTATTGCACATGGAAAATGAGCCTGGAACACAGATCCTGCATCATGCGTGACACCCAACGATTCCCAACTAAATTCTATTAATGAAAACAAACATCGAGACTAGGCAGCATGACTCTTTCAATATCACAGACGTGTAAAGCAATCCAGTATGTATGCACACATTTTTTCACAAATCTTTAACCCCGACGCTTGCCCCATTTTAGGAAGCATTTCAAACATTTTTACCGGTGTCAATAAAAAAGTGGCGTGAATAAATTGGGCAGAAATCTAAAGCTGAATTAAACCAGAAAGAGAGTCATAAAAATGATAAATTATATTTCGAGGGGGGGTTACTTTGCAAACCTTGAATAAATTATAGTCAAGTTCAATTCGATATTCTACTTGTAATCACTCGTAAAATAATTTCTTATCTTACACTTTCTATGTATGTTATCAGAATCGAATAACAGAGCTAGAACGTTATAAATAAACGAAACTATAATTAATAAATGTTTTGAAAAGTGAAATGACTTAGTTTCTTTAGGATAATTTTCAAATCAAATTATTCGTTCTTTTTTCCTTTTCTTAAATGAAGAAAATCTGGCCGACAAAATTAATAAAAAAAAGTGCATTCTGCTGGATGGAACTGCAGAACTTTACGACAGAATTTTACGCACGCATGTTACTATAGTACGTGCTAGATAGGCGCAGTAGATAAGGTGGCAGTACTGCGGTTCCACTTAGAATTCAAGCCAGTTCAAGATCCGATTGCAACTTCTCAACTTAAAACTAAAGTGGAACATAAAAATTATGTTTGTAAAAGATCCTTTAAAGTTCTATGATAAAGAGAAAATCACGAGTCAAGTTTAATTTGAATTCCAATTTTCAAATTCCTAATTTCTACTGCAACTTTACAACTAAAACTTCTTTATGAACATTCGTTCATTTTGTTCAACAATGACTTCAGATTTGTAGCATATGAGAAAGAATAAACTCACTGATCAGATCTGTTTCCCAAGCACTCCTTTAGTGCGAGAAAGAAACTATAAAAAGAGATTAGTGTCGATTTTATCACTTCAAAAAATCGATTCAGTAACCTTACGCAATTCTAGAAAGTAATTCCACCCTATCGAATAAAACGTGCAAGCAGTCGTTTAAGTTTCTTATTTCCAAAGTTTACAGTCCTGTTTTATCATTCTGTTTAAATTATTTTTTCATCCATTCAACTTTTAATCTATTTTTAATCTATTTAATGAAAGTTTTACTAGATTAAAAAAAACGGTATCTGACGAGGAAGAAAGTTATTTATCTCAAGTCCTGATGATTATCAAACGTGAATTAAATTAACAGATCGAGGATGTGTTATAGCAAGAGCCGGAATCAGATAAAATTGCGCCAGTCACCTCACTGATAAAGCGACCACGAGTCAAGTAAATTAACAATGTGCGTTAATTGATATTTTCAATGATCGGAAAAATCACTAGAAAATTGCTTAATAAAGAGACTGACGCTAAAGTTGTCCTGTATTTTTATTGTACTCTCAAATTTTAAAAAATTGCCAACTTCGTGTAGAGTAATTAATTTTTACCGTCATATATTTACGAATAGCACGTACCGTGTAATTTAGAAGCTCACGCAAAAGCGCGCCTCGATGCATGTGCGGCTTTCCGCTTTGTGTATTTCACTACATTCGAATCAAATATCACAACAGATTTTGGGCCACGAGTGTTTTTCCAACAAATTGGCACTCATTCATTCAGGCGCGTAAACTTTTTCCGCATAGCCTGTAACTGTCATTCAAAACTATATACCGCGATTTTCGTACCAAAAGAGTTTTTTCAAAATTAAGGGCACAAAGTTTAAAAGAAAGTTCTACTTAATCTTCTTTAAAAGCCTGTAAAACTTTTAATTGCTTTATGGCCTAAAATTTCGTGTCTCATGTTAAAAACTATTTATTGGTACTTATAAGTATCTAATTCGAAAGAAAAGTCTTCCTCGTTATTTACTGTTAGTAAAACATGTATTAGTTATTACTTTTGATATACATATCTATATGTACACTTTTGTTTTTTATTTGCATTTCCAATTATTGACTCGTGATTAAAAAAATGAAAAAATATGTTTGCAAACATTCTATCTAGCCGCGACTCCACTGCATAACTAATTTATAAGATTCGATAATACAGAAGACAGAATTTCGCAAGAACGATATGCCTTGATTATTTCGGTTATGTTTTTATTGTCTATAGACGTTAATACAAACCCCGTCAGTCATGATAAATGATAGCGAGTTATGCGACAAAAATGGGTAGATTTAGAGGTAATCAGACTCTTTCTGAAAACAGATTATTTCACAGAAAATCTCAGAGATTTTTTTAAATTTCGGATACAAATTGTTTTTCTGACAATTATATTATTCTTTATTTCTCTAGTTTCCAAATTTTCCGGTGCATTTAATGCATGAGGGAACAAGATTTTATGCCAAAATATTTTGGCAAAAGTGCAAACGCATTGTAAAAAACAAAACTAACTAGGAAATATATTTTTTAGCAAGAAATTGAAATTTATTATTGCTGTGGGAATTGAAAAATCGGATATGCATATTCTTACCCTCAAAATTAAAATACATTTACAGAAGTTCAATAGGAAATAACAAAGCGAGTGGAAACTACTTTTTTCGGAAATTCGAGATATCCAGGCAATAATGAATTCAAATTGCACGAACTTTAAGTATCTGAAGTTGAATCTACGATCCAAATACACGACTCTGGTGTGAGAAGATAGCCAATTAGAGTTTTACTAAAGTTTAAGGATAATGGTCGACGTTCTTGTAATTATAAACACAAGATATCAAAAGAGATACCGATAACTGAAGAAAAGTGTTTTTTTTTAAATAATTATTTTCAACTTTGCTATCATAAACTAAAAATTTTCTCCTTTTTTTATTTCGATTAGATCACATTAAAAATCATGAAAGATTAGGATAAAAAATGCGCAACTTTTTCGCAAAAGACGATCGAAATCGCGCGGGAAAATTTGAAAAGGATTTATTTAAACTGAAATGCGAGTGCGTGTACTCTGAGTGGGCAACGTCGACAGCGACGGCAGCGTCGGAGACGAAAATATCTCACGTGCTTTTTAGCAAGTTGTGAAGTGGGTAATCGGTGACAGGAGGACCATTCGGTAAGCGCAAAATTAGAGTAAAATATTCTTCTGGTTGATAATAAGTGACGGGGATGTTTTGATGTTTTATTTACGTGAAATATTTGAAAAACTGGGGCTTTCACAGGTTAACACGGCCCTGTCTGCTATACAACTCAGATGTTTGACGTTTCGCGAAGGCCGCGAAACTCTCTCTCTCTCTCGCCTATTTTCTCTCTCTGTCTGACTTCCTCACTCTATTTCACTCCTTCGATCCATATGCAATACGCACGAATCACTCAATGTTGAATTGGCCTTATCAGATGTAAATTTAATTTACCTGCCTGGAAATGTTTTCAGGCAAAAACTAAAGTCAACGCATCATCGAAATGGCAAAAAATAAATGTTTAAAAAGAATATGAGATGAAATATGAAATTAGGTGTGTAAATGTAGTAGTCAATTAATGATATTCTAGATTATGATTATTCTTAATGCCAACTTTCAAAGTTATTCAATGCACAAACAATGGAGATTCCAATAGTCATTTTTCTCATTATGTTTTCTGAGCACATAAATATATTCGAACAGTAGAATTAAATTCATAGTTTAGTGAAATGATCAATCTGCCTGAAAACATATCCGTACACAAAGAATTCTCGCATCGACATTCATGTTTCGCTATACACCTACAGGTTCATAAATAACAAAAACTTAAAAGAGATAGGTTTCAGAGACGAAAGTTATAGCTCTCCTTTTGTGGCTGGCAAGCCTGTTTGAGAGCTTTTCAGAATCGAAACATTACATTTTTTAGTTCATTAATATGCCAGGAAAGTGTGTTTTGGGAAAAGTAAAAGTCATTCAACAAAAATTATGTGTAACAAAATGAAAATATACTATTTAGGAAAGCAGTAAATCGCGATTATATTAAGGCGAAGAAACAGAGAGGTCATAAATTAAAGAGTACAGCGAAGCCATAAATTTAAGTGTTTCAGTATTACGAGTGCATCGACAACTGACAATGAATACTAAAAGTACTTAAATTTACCAAAAAAGTAAATATTGTCATATTGTTTCACTTGAACTCAATTACCCATCAAATTTTCTTCAAAACTTTTGCTTCTCAGACATTGTTTGCTGATTTATTTTTAGGTTTTTAACGTCTATTTTACACCAGTCTAAACTAATTAGTTTTTCCGCTTTGGTAACTTTTTCACTTCTTCTAGCATGCCTGCTTCTAGAATATCTCTGTCGAAGTTTAAGTAACAATATGGAAAAAATTTTCTTAATAAAAGAGAATTAAGAAAAGCCCATATCTAAAGAATTTGATTAGAACTGGAAAACTGCCTCGAGTTCACAAGGGTCTTCGAGATTGAAGTATTGTTAAAATGCAATCGTAACTGTTCTAACGTCCCAGAAGCCAATACTGCAAATATATGCATATCAATAAGTTTACACAATTTAACACTCTCTGCTCATTAATTTAATTTCGTATTCATACCTCTTCCTGATTTTTTTTCATTGAAATTAAAAATGGACTGAAAAACATCTTTTTTACAAAAGAATATTTTTATGAATTTCACGTTTATTATTTTTATCATATGTATTAATTTTCCTTTGAAACTATATGCTTCGAAACAAGCTACACATTTTTTTTGTGCTCTTGGGTATTACATTACTTGACCCTATATTACATTGTCCTTCATTTCTAGCTCTGCCTCAATTAAATTCCTTCTCTCGTAGACTAGATTTCCTTCAAAAGAAAAGCTCAAGATTGTTGAAAAGTGAATTTTTTTCTCGGAAATTAGGTCGTGTAGTTTTTTTTTTTTTTTTTTTTGATGAGAAAAATTTCCTGAGAAACAAAAGTAACAATTTTAAAGGTTTCTTTTTTATTTTGAATAATTAGGAATAAGTATTTTGAAATTTTTCTGAAATAAATTCTATCGATCAAATTTCTAGTGTCTGACTACGTGAAAGTTGCACTACTTCTAAATGTCTTGCTTATTCTGCTATACCGACTGAACCTGGGCGCTCTTGAGCTTCCGTTTCAGTTTATGCGTTTCCACGAATGCCTTTTTTGCATTTTTGTTCTTGCATTATCGACTTGAGTCAATCAGCAGAAGAAACGCAATTAAAATATCTCCTGCATTACAATTAATTTGTATAGTAGTAGAATTAAAATTTATACTCAAAACAAAAAACATTGAATGATTTGCATCCTATACATATATTAGAACACGAAAAACCAGTGCAAAAATAATGAAGCTTTGGTAATAATTTTCAACCTATTTAAAGTATATTGAATAAGATAAAAACTGATTTTCTTGTTTCGCATAAAACTCAAAATTCTTGACTTCCTTGACTGAGATAAAAGTACTTTTATTTTTAGCTCAACGACTATTGCGAGAATTTGAGTTAATAATAGGAACATTTCATTCATTTAAGTGCCCTGAAATTCTATTATACAGAAATTATTCTAATAAAAAGGTTTACTTTTTATATTTTTTATATTGCCATGCAACTTTGATAAAATACCAAAATAGATCAAAAGCAGCATTTATTAATCTTTTAAAAATAAGGAGATTTTATTTCACAGACAATATCGTTCATTATTCGAACTTCGCTGCTAAAAAATTTTTAAATCGAATCATAAATAAACAAAAAGCGAGTAGAGAGGTAACACTTTTTTATTCAATATTTTGTGACTAATTGCTTTAAAAATATTTGCACTTTGTGAAACATAATATTTGATGAGGATATTTAATAAAATGTATAGTCTAGTCATGAAAAATTGCAGTACTATTACTTTGAGCGTCTAATAGTAAAAACAGAAAAAAATATTATGTTTGTAAAAGTCAGAGACAAATTCTTCAGAGTAAAAACGGAATGAAACAAAAAAAAAATGAATTGTCAGAAAAAGAACGGATCGCTATAATGCGAACTCTGATTAGTTCTCGTTTCGTTTCTGTAGTGAGAAAATTCATGTTGTCCAATTTTGACTCAGAAAAATTTTTATCTCACTGTTATAAATGAAATATTTTTATCCAGTCTTTACTTTCAGCCGTTCAGTTATTACTGCATATATTTATTTAAGTTTATCTTCAATAAAAAATCGTATCTTCAAAATTATATAATTATATAATTATTGTGAAAATCTTTTTTACTTTCGATTCGATTTCAAAATTTCAAAAGAGACTAGACGATTTTTGAGGCTAATGACACTTAATACGATCCCTTTCGAAATTTCGAAAGACATTTTTCTCAAGAATAAAGGCGACTCGAACGAAATGTTCCTTTCTTGGAAATGCAAATACCCATAAAATTGTATTCGGCCAATAGGAAGAAAGAAGAGCTCACTGAACTCTCGTGGTAAAACAATATTAAATATTTTTTCTCTATCTGTCATTGTTGATTATTTTCTGTATATTTTTTTTAAATAGATTTTTTAGTTCTTTTTCACTCTCTTAATACGAATCAGTAAATATCACTGAAATGTCAGTAAAATATTCATAAATTATCAGTGAAATTTCACTAATTCGAAAATTTAGTGAGCAACTAATTTGATGCTCTCTGAAAATGAGTGAGTGAAAAATTAATTGTCAGAAAAGTTTTGAACGTTTAAATGAACGAAATAAATTTTCCCAATTCTATTTTATCACGAACTTTCAGACCTTTTCAGGCATACAAATTAGTGATACTCCACTGGTTTTCTCTCAATTTCGAAAGGAATTTTTCTCAAGAATAAAGGCCACTCGAAGGAAATTTTCCTTTCTTGGAAATGCAAATATCCATAAAATTTTATTCGGTCAATTTATTGTACTCTCATGGTGAAATAATATTTAATATTTTTTCGCTTTTTGCCATTGTTCATTATTTTCTGTATAGTTTTTTTTAATAGATTCTTTAGTTCTTTTTCACTCTTTTAATTCGAATCAGTAAATACCACTGAAATTTCAGTGTATATTCATAGATATCAGTAAAATTTCACTGATTCGAAAATTTAATGAGCAACTGTGACAAAATTTGATGCTCTCTGAAATTGAGTAAGTGAAAAAATAATCAATACAAATGAATCAATAGCTTAGCACTGTTTCCAGTTTAAAATATAACCAATACAAAAATTCGTTCATTTGAACGTTCAGAACTTTTCAGGCATAAGAATTAGTGATACTCAACTGGTTTTCTCTCAATTTCGAAATAAATTTTCGAAAGGAATTTTTCTCAAGAATAAAGGTGATACGAAGGAATTCGCTCATTTCTTAGAAATATAAATACAAAATTTTGATAGGTGAGAAGGGGAAAAGTTCAACGAACTTTCCTGATCAAATAATATCTCATATTTTTGTATAATATAAAGTTCTTAATATATATAATTAATAAAAGTTTAAGTTTCTCTTAATTTTAATTATATAAGAGACAACATTTTTTCTTTAAAATATCTTAAAATCTATAAAAACTATATAAAATGAACCCAGGATAAAGGCATCTTGTTAAATTTTAATATATAGCAAAAACAGTGTGACTTTCAAAGTTCCCTTAAATTTTTTATAATTTCCGATATAATTCATGTTTTTCAACTTTCTGTAGAATCCCGCAAAATTTGTGATGATTTGAAGAGTACATATATTACATATAATTCATATTAGATTGTCCATAATTTTTAATTAAAAAATTGCAAAATTAAACAAGTTTTATTTATTGATGTAAAAAAATATGAAATTTTAGTCTTTGACGTCTAATGGTAACCCTACCGAAAAATGACAACGAAATAATAGTAGAATCACTCCGAATCGATGGAGATGTTATCAATAACCCACTACCCTTTAAATAAAGCACACCCCACCCCCTATCAACCTCAATATCCAAGGAAACTCTCCTTTGTTTCGCAGATACGGTGCTATAGAAATAGATTGGTTTTTGATCGCGTCGAACGACCAATACCATAATCTGAAATAGTCTAGTAGTTCATCCTCGTTTATTCATCCGTGGCTGAGGATCGATGAACGCGGAGCGAAGAACGAGCCGACCGTGTCGGCGAAAATGATTTTTCTCGTTTTGTTTCCGCCGTTAGCCTCTTTTTTAGAGCGGCGCGGCGGGGAGATAAGCACAGTGGACCGACGAAGCGTGCGTGCTTTAGACAGGGTGAAAGGTAAAAACTGCGGCAGGAAGAGACGAAAGAGAGGCGCAGATTAAACGAGCCGGGGTGTGGGGTTGAGAGGAAGAGAGGGAATAAGGGGGTGTGTTCAGATCTCGTGTTGGTGCTAGGGGTAAAATGGCAAAATGGAATAGAGATTATTCGCCCCTAACAGAGATTTTCGCGCGATCTGCTCGTGACCGTCGACCTTTGCGGATTTATGGCGAACCATCGTTATTCTATGTTCTCCAGACTTTCGCGAGATTTCCTAGTTACTTGTGGGATAGTAAAGTTCGCTTATGTACTGGAAAAATTTGGGGATGATAATTTCTTCCACAAGACACTTATTGTTGCATGACGAGAATGTGAGAAAAAGAAAAAAAATGAGTGATTAGGGAAAAGGAAAAAAAAAAGTGAAAGAGACTCGAGGTGCCCGATCCACCTGACCTACACCAACAATCCGTCTGCCTTTTACGAGGCCCTCGCAGTTCGTATAAAGGCGCGTACCCAACATTTTACAAACCCATAACTTTAACAATACGAACATGCAGAATTCTAGCTATTATATCTACGTAGGTCGGTGCACTTCATTCGAATTGTTTCTAAATAGCCTCACACTTCGTTAATTTAAAAGTAACTATATCATTTGCAACGTTTATAAACGAAAATCAACATTATTCAACATTATTCAAAATCTCTTAAACTCCAGAAAATTGCGAAATTGTATGATTGTTTATAAGAATAACAACCACTGCCATATAGTTTTTGATAATCAGCAATTAAGTATAAAGTGATGTTTGCAGAGAGAAAAACGGCAAAATCGACTATCAGTTCATTTTTTGTCGTTCATATTTTGAAACAAATACCGGATCGCGACGCTAAATAATAAATAATGTTTATAGAGAGATAATTTAGCTGGGAAAGACTGCCTACTAGAGTGTTATCAATTTTTCGGAATCTAACGATATCCTGCATGTAAGCTTATTCATCCTACGCTTCTCGCTAGTGTGTAGATTCGCGTATCAATTAACAGGCGCTAGATCACACCACCCCCTCTCTCATCTTCTCACTCCTCCACACTCCCTACCATGACGCCTTCCCCCACCTACACATCAACACGTGTGCAAGTTACGTATGTATACTTAAACACTTCACTGAACATGCATTAAGTATACATAATATATATTTTCGAACTCTGCTGGTGTTATTATACGCGAATAGCAAGTACACAGAATATTATATGCCTTTCATTGAAAAAATTTAAATAATAATTTATTCAATGTTCGGTTCCATATTAGCAAATGAATATTGATTTAGAATTTTATACGAACAGCTTTAAACACAATTAGCTCAAAGTTTGCTTGTTTTAATGTGTCCGTTGACTTTTTGTTTGTGTTTATTTAGAATCCAAAATGGAAGTTAATTATTTCAAAATTTCATGAAAATTCTAATATACTAAAACTCTTGTTTTAAAAAGAGAAAGCACTTTAATCAAGAACGGATATTTTCTCCGCAACCATAGATTGATAACACCAGAAAAATAAAAATACATTTATAGCGAAATTGTTAGTTTAATGATTACTTTATACTGTTTATCCACTTTCATATTCACGTTTAATGTCAGTGGTATTTATTTTACGCAAAGAGCTCACGAGTAATCCCTCTGGGTCTGTCAGATATCTATACACCATTTGCGGAACATAAATGCATGTGTGACCTTTACTGTTAATTGTAATTAAATTATACTTCTTTAAATTATAATTCCGACTTCATCCTTTGCAAATCCAACTGGACTTCATTTTAAAAAATCGCGGATGTTAAATCAAAAGTTTCTACACGATAAGCTCTCAGTTATTTGAGATAGAAGATATAAAATATATATAAAGTTGAGTGACTGAAATTAAAAAGTGGTTAAATATATTCCATTCGTATAAGTCTCAGACTTCATGTTCTCAGATTTTTACACTGAACAATTTTTATCCCACTTTAACAAACGAAATATTTTTATTCACTTTATACTGTCAGCCGCTTAATTGGCAGTGGTTTTTATGTCGAAAAATAAGACCAATTACACTACTTTTAATTTTTTTTAACGTTTTACTATTCTTTAATCTTATTCCGTCGGCAACGTGTTCACCTATAATTATATTTATTTAAATTTGTTTAAATTAATTACATCGGTAATTCTATTTAAATATATTAGTCATAATAATCTTCTATGCAAAATTTATAAATATATTTCATTTATAAAATATTGTTAAATCACTTAAAAATACTCAAAGTTCCATTACAATTTCTTCCACGCATACAATTTTATTATTTTCAATAAAAATTAATCAGTATTTTAAATCTGTTTCTAGTTTAAAATAGAATCAATGCATAATTCGTTCATTTTGTATATTCTTTGTATTCCAATATTATTAATTGTTCGTGCAATATTTCCCGCGTCCCTAGTTTAAATGAATTCTTTTTAACCCAGAGCGATAATTAACCCGTTCAGTAAAATTCTCTGCTTCTGAAATATTTTCTTGCACATTTCTTCTGCCGCATAATTCAGTGGCGATTATGCGTTACAATTATTAATGTTCCGTGCATTTAACCGTCTACGCACACGCGTGCTTGAAAATGGCGTATGAAAGCAAGAACTAAGCACACATGTGAATATAAGGAAGCTCTGCGAAGTTTTGTGATGTAGGACCTGTAGGTATAAGACATGCGTGTCTGGCCGTTATAAATGGATTGACCCAAAGAAAACCTCTGAAATGACATAAATAACGGCGACGTGCGTTCTTATGTAACATCGACATGCAGCCGATGCATCGCACTTCCAGTATCTTTTTATTTTTTTCCTGATTCATACTATACTTCATTTAGTACAATTTTCATTTTGCAAGCAGATTTATACTTTCTCGATTTTTTACTGTCAACTCATATTTGAATAAGAAAAGTTCAACGAGAATCAAAATCCGTTTTACTTAACATTAAATGGAATTATCAGTTTGCTGATCCGAGGAGGAATCTGGGAAAATCCAGGAAATTATATTCAGTGGGGAATCGACGGAAACCCCAGATGAATTTGAATCAGAAGCTGTGATTTTTCTCGGGATTGCAAAACTGCAGATAGCAAAGTTCATCATTTACAGGCAAGAGAGGAAAAAGAAAAAGTTGGAAACTGAGGGAAAAAGAAATATAACTGAGAAGAAAAATTAAGTTATTTCAAGTTAGTTGGTGGTTTTTGAAAAAAAAAGAACTGAAATTACAGAAACTTTAGTTGGATGTCAAGATACTTTGACATGTTTTTCCTTCCAAAGAAATTATAAATATTGAAGAGTTTACTAACAATAAAACGTTAGAAAGTCGTCTGGGAAAAACTAGTTATGAAGAGTTAAATGATAAAAATAGCAACAGTAGTGGGTAATTTAAATCTGTTTAAAGTTAGGAATATAAGTAGCGCTTCAAAAACATAAAAGAAGGAAATGTTGTCTTTCTTTTTCCATGAAGTTAAGTCCCTTAATGTATTCTTTTCGCCTGGCAAATCAGGAAGGGGAGAATAATCCATTCAGGCAGATCTTTCGTTCATCGAATTGACTCCTGTCGATTTTACAGGTAAAGTGTTTTTCTTTAAAAACAAACAGTCTAGAGAACGTTCAGATATTTCGAAATATTGCTAATGGGACTTTTTTGTCCCTATATGTTATTCAGAACTCACTACTTATATAAAACAAATAAAAAAAATATAAACAAAAATTAAATATTAAAAGATAAAAATAAACTTATATTTCGACCCACAGGAAATGGGAATAATATGTTTAATCTCAATTTCCAGGAGCGAAATTTGATTCGCGACACTATACATATGTCTTAATTTGAATAAGCTCAGTTTTACCCTTATCTCGCCTTTATTGTCAACGGTAGCAAACTCAGTGTTATAACGAAACCGTGAATTCATAGAAATCAAGTGCAACTTTTCTTTTATTACGCTGACCGGCAGTAATTATTACGTCGGGCGATTTCCTGCGCGCGTACTTAGCAATATTTATGTACCTGAGAGGAATTTACATAAAGATTCACGAACGGTAATTCAATTTTGCAATCTCAATTTTCATGAGGCTTTATTGAAATAACTGTGATGTCAAATTAAATACCCATTAGCCATAATTAAATATTTCAAAATCTACAAGTTCTTGTGAATTAGATTCTAGTTATTAAAAGTGTTTTATTTAAAGTATTTTTCTTATACAATTAAACGGTGGCGATTTAAAAGATTTTTCATTACACTTTATTCATCATAAGTAATAAATAGCAGTAAAAAGTTCGAGCAGAATTTTTTAGCGCAGCCAATAATTAGCTACATATCCCGAATGGGCAAAAAGTGTCTCCTTGTTATTGTTATTGTGATTGTTTCAGTTTCAGTTCATTCTCTATTTTCAAATTACGTAACTCCCACAATGTTAACGCAACAACAACATTAAGTGTTCAAGGTATTGATACTCGTCGCCACAACACTGCGCGTGCAAAATACTTGAAGCTATCGAAGAGCACGCAATTATTATCCCGCAACGACTCATCAATGCCTCTGTCACGCAAGTATGCGTGCATTTGAAGCTCGCGTGATTACAAAGCTAGATAAAAGTACAGAGAAATCTTAATCGAAAGCAGAAATAATAAGCTGAAATTGAATTATCGACCTTTTACAAAATCCAATTTTTTAAACGCGAGCAAACAGATTTCACAACCACTATAAATATTTTACTACTACTATACTGCAATATATTTTACTACTTATATTACATATTATACTACTAATTCATAATAGTGGAAAGGACCGCATGAGGTGCGTCAATATCCCACCAAGGTTAAAAAACAATTCTGGATTCATTATTTGATATTATTATGATATTCATTTAAAGTTCATCAATTTTTCAATTAACGCCAGATTAAATTTTTATTAAATCAAGTTACTTAATTAAATAAAATCGCGTAAATGAAGTGTTTAGGAACGATTGAATTTATTACATTCGCATTCGAAATGACTTTCGTTTGCATGGAATATTTATCTCAGACCGCTTCCATGAGAGCGAGCAAAATTTAGAGAAATGTAGGCAAAAACAGTTCCATGTACCTAGTTTCGAAATAAAGGTGAAATACTGTTTGATAACGACAGGATACTGCAAGAGTGATAGGCATAAATCATACAGTAGATGTGAGATGAAGAGGGAACGTTTAGTGGTGTGCGAGTTCACATACATTCTGCTATAACTTGAACCGGTCGACCGAACGAAATTGCATCCACTGAGCAATTCATACGTTTCACCTTGGGTGCGTTCAATTATATATTTAGGGATTTGAATTTCTTTATAATTATTCTATATAGTTTTATATTTATTTAAATCTTCAAGTTCTCTGGAGATTTCATAAAAGAAGTTTCTTTTAAAAGTTAAGTTTCTCTATTCGAATATTTTCAAAGTAATAACCACAAAGTGAAATGCAAAAAATTATAAACGACTACAAAAAAAAAAGTTGATACAAGTTCCCTTCAT
>JAUESI010000036.1:6648503-6688117 GCA_032275145.1 Synergus laeviventris
TTACATATACACACTCAGAAAAACGTTTGTTTGAATCAAGCAAACATTTCTTTGATACAGGGGTCCATGAAAAAATGTCTTTGAATTAAAGAAAGTTTGTTTGATGCATATAGATATTGTCTTTAATTCAATAAAATGTACTTCTTCACATTAAAGAAAATTTCTTTGAACCAAACAAACGTTTTTCTGAGAGTATTCATCGTGAGACAATTTTATGAAGAATGCATTTCGATTCCGTCAAACTTTGGCACCGCCTATCGTGCTTCTCACTGTCACTAATGGCAGAATATTCAAATCAATTTAAAAGTAGAATGATACATTTTTTATGGATTCTGGTAACGCTTTGAAATTCGCCAGAAAATTTGTAAAACGTTCTAAATTAACAAAAACGGTGGGGGTGTTTTCTGAAAACATTTATAAACGATTTTCTCCAAAATTATTATATTTAATTGGAATAATATTTCTGTATAAAATAGAATTTGGAAAAAGCATTTTCTTCATTTGAACGTTCAAAACTTTTGGTACGCAACGTTTTTTTCTCATGGGGGGGGGTCAAATTTTATAAAAACCTAATAAATACCTTCTCTAATGAGAATGTAGAAATATCTCGGCTATATCATGGAAGAACAATACACGATGGTCTCATAGTTATTTTTACTTGATTTGCGACACACTGCATCTGAGGTCAATACCTTTTTTCAATGATAATGATTGCTACAGAAGTCAGGAGATCATTTCCATAATAGCTCGTTTCTTTTTTTATCAGTGTATTAATTCGCGAATTGTGATGTATCAGGCAGGTAAGCAATGCTTCACACTGGGAAAGCTAACATCGAATTGTTTAACATTAACAGAAATTCCATCTCGAAATTTACCTTTCGCTTTATGAAAAGAAAATTGATAGATGAAAAATAAATGCAGGTTTAATAAAATTCAGGACTTGTAAAACTTTACCACAAGAGCAATTTATTTAACCCAATTTAACATTTGCAGTAATAAATAGTTTTCGCTAAATTAGTTAATATATCTTCATTTTATATGCAGACAGAGCTATGTTGACTATCTTTAACTTAAAATATTCACTATTGCAAATTTAAAGTTTGTTTAGCTAGATGGATCTTATGGTAAAGTACCCCATGCCCTTAAATTAATGTTTGCCCTTCGCGTGTAATTTTCGAATGAGTAATATCTTACGGATCTTACATCGGCACTCATGTAAAGCTCGTGGATCGTACGTGCACATAGAACCAAGTCAGGTGGTGAGGGTTTATGTTTAACGCGTAAAATGCAATCTATCGATTAATTTTCAAGTCGGATATTCGAGTACATACCGCGGGAGGGAAAAGAGGTGGTGGGATAAAGGGATGTAAGGTGAGAGGAGAAGAAGAAAGTGAGAAAAGGATGAGAGTATAAAAGATAGTGTCAGCAGCTTCGTATTATACGTGGCTCCTGGAATACACAAAGCAGACGTTCATTACATATTGTGTACTTATGCACATCTAAGTTATTCCTGCACGTGCTTTTCCCCCTTATCTCGATAAAGGGCATCCCAGGTGATTATTTGATATCACTTGACGCTAAAACTATAATCTAGACTCAGACAAAGTTTAAAGTTAAAGCACGAAAAAACATCAGGTTGTTTTGACTGACATTTATAGAAAATGTTACTTTGCGAATTAAATTATTAATCGTGTTTAGAGAAGAGGAAAAGATGGTTTGGAGAAATGCGACAGTTGAGAATATCGACAGAGATTTTCATAAATATTTTCGAAGCCAAATAAGACACTAGAAACGAATAAAAAGAGCCTTAGACAATTTTTAAGACCAAACTCTGATTTGAAGAACAGTGTCGGTTGTCGAAAGTATATCGAAAATTTGTATATTTAAGAAATAGGTAAAATAAAAATGCTTTGTAAAATTTAATTTGAATCGCCCTCAGCTCCTGTGAAAGCAAAAACCGTTCTACAATGGGGAGAGAATCACGAGAGACAGAAAATAGTTGTAACGAATAGACTGCAGCGTATGTACTTATTTAATGCACTGTCACAATGGATGTTGTCTCAAACATTGACGATGAAAAGTGGAATATAGTATAAATTTAATTATGTTTATTAAACTAGCAAGTAGGAGAATCAAGAAATTGTCTAATGAAATTACAAAAGTAAAAGTGGGAGATTATATATGATTTAATTATATGATTTGTGTTTTGTTAGTGGAGTGACAAAGAATAAAAGATCGTGCACAAGTACATATTTTCTATGAAAATGAGGGAGAAAGGAAAAAAAAGTCGCTCAGGAGTCTGCTACTCTCGAAGTCCTCCCTTCTGCCTCGGATCGCAGTGAGAATGGAAAGAGATCAATAGACAGATAAATAATATCAGTTCACAAGAGAGAACCTACTATGCAATGAATCCAATAGCAATAAACATAAATAAATTAAGGCCGAGTGGTCGAAGTGCACCGAGCTCTCGTCAATTTTAAGTCGAGACTGATGCGCTTTCACCCCTTGGGCGACTATGCTACACTATACATATATAAATAAATATAAATAAATAAAATAAATGAATGAATATATTATATAAATATATGAAATTATATATTATATGTCAAGAGATATTTATACTAGTATTTTAATAGTTTAGCACGTAAACACAATATGATAAATATATATATAAATATATATTACAGAGAAAAAGAACGGATGTACCATACGCGAGAGTGATAGTTGAAAAACTGCTGTAAATATATACGACACATAGGAAATACTATTCTGCGATATATATATATATACATATATATTTGCATTAGATGTACAAATATGTATATGTATCTATATCCATCGAGTATGGATAATAGTGATAAACAACGGATATTGCATAGAATATTATATACACCGGCATATTGACATAGTTAAATAATTATGTGAATAGGAGTTAATCTCACTAAAAAAATTAACTAGCCGTATGAGTATGTAGATCTAAGGTGCAAAACTTTATTATGTAAATCGCGCAGCATCTAGACAGTACCACAGCGACGCGTAATCATAATTAAAGTCATTATGGTATAAAAATTAGGCGACATAGTGCCACGAGGAAGAGCGTTGAGACTTAGGTAGAGAATAACGTTATTGTTTTGTACGTTAGGCACGATGTGACGAAACAAATGAGTTACGCGTGATATGTCGTTCAAATTTTAAAAACAGTGCTCCACATTTTCTACGATTATCCCAAGTCACACGGCACACTCAGGATCGGACATATTAATCATTTTTTCTCAGAAAAATCATTCCGACTTTCATCGAATTAATTTCGTTTTATCACTCTACATATATATATATATATATATCTCGACCAATTGCATGGAATCTCGTTTTACAGAAATTCTGTGCTGATATAAACTTAAATTCCTCCGCAGAATCCGTTCAGGTGACGAGAGTTGCATCATTTTAATTTTAATGTGTTAAAAAGTATTCACGAGCAGTAGAAAATGATGTGCTTTGCCAGACAACTGAAAAAATTACACACTGCTCTGTTTTGTTCGCCTATCGTTTTTACAAGCAATATATTTTCTTCTAAACAGATTGAATTTATTTCCAAGTAGAGAAAACCGTGTTTGGTCAGACGCGACAGAAAATGAAATAATTTCTTTTAATTTAGGGTACTTTCTCATTTTTGAAAACAGCTGTGAATACTGGAACGAGGATATGGAATTATATTAGATATAATCTGCAGATGAAGATAGGAGAAAAGCAAATGAATAATTAGAGGTGTGAGTACATCCCTCATTCTCAGTTTCCCCCAAGCAAGATAATATCAGTTGAAAAGGAGTTATGTTTTCAACAAGCGCACAAGCATATTTATATTGTGTAGATATGCAACGATAAGAAAATGTATGCAATACTCTCGCCACCTTAACGACCCTTTCGCAAACTGGACAAGTAATAAGACCACGCGTAGTCGTAGTCACGTTCCATTTCCGGTATAAAAAGAAAAAAATTCAATTATCTTGATAAACACCTTGCAATATTAGAGCGACAAGGAAACATCGTGCTGCCTCCTCAAGTGTTAACATATAACAGTTTCTGATTATTATGATTACTAATTATTATTTAATACGAAATTTAAAGTCGTGTATTCAACAGCGAAATCAAGATTTCTAGAGTAAGAATGGGAATAAAACATTTTTTTCTGAGTGCCAACTTAAATTAGAACGACAGAGGGAAGAATTGAGATTGCTTCAACCTAAATCGGATGAAGATCGAGGATCATGACGAAATATAAGGGCAATGCGATAATCGAGCCATGAATTCGTTATTACGGAAGGGACATGAAAACTTTTGGCGCATATGCAAATAAGCTCGCGTAATTTTGACTCTCGACTTTGGTAGCATTTGGCCCAAGAGGGACGTATCAGGCAGGGCAACCCTTTCGCATGGTACGCGATATACATCCGCATCGACATCGGAGAACACCAAGCCAACGTTCTATGTTTTTTAAATTCCCTTCTACACGCATTCACACAACCACATATTCTACTCGTAATCTACAAAACCGGTCCTCCCAAATCGGAATTTCCTCCCTCGTTCGAGCGCCCTAATTTGTTATTGCGACTCCACTCTAAAATATTTCCATTACATGGAAGTCGAGAGCTATTTCATGACTCTCTTCAATCGTGATAGATTCAACTGTGGATAGATAAAATTTGTAAGCAAATACAGGTCTTAAGATCAGACAAATTTACTTTTGTCTTTTAAGAACTTACGTCTGCATTCTATGGACAGTATAGACTTTAATCAATAAAAAAAAATATCTGACCATAACATCCGTTTCTACTTACGAGTGTAAATATTTCGCATCAGTCTATAGATTTTTGCATTTATTGGAAGGGCACGCGATTTTGTTTACTGAATTCCGTAGTCGGCAGTCTTAGTCTCCATAGACGTGTAATCTGAGTACCTATGCATTCTACATGATTTCGTAGTCACGCATGTCGTTCGAGGTCAGGGGTGTCTTTACCTGAGACCGCCCTCAGGCACGCCTACCTGCGCGATTTCTCCTTAAGTTACGCCTATACACCCACGCACTTACACATACATAACGGGCTTGTGCGCCTACGCCTATATGTAACCTTCACCTACGCCTCAACAAACGCCTACGTCTCTCCCTACCACAGAACCCCACTTAACCTCCCCTCAACCCCTGACTTACCCCGGTTGAGTTGCGAACACTTTTTATCCCCTCGAGTCGGAAATTCCATCTCCCCCTAGAACTCACAAGCCAACGCGAAACTCGCGGCTGGCGTCGGCGGGGCCACCACTACCCCAGTTTACAGACCATCCGCTACGTGAGTTTACAGATCAGGTCACCGGGTAATGCTTAACGGAGTCAAGGACCTCACACTTCCAAAACACGGTCTCATCAGATCACTCACAGAATACGTGATATTTTTTTACTCAATTTTCTAACTTATCGTCCCTTTCGAAAGTTTTTATCGGGAAGAAATGGAAAATTTGTAGATCTTTTTAGGAACAATCATTTTTTTTAATATTCTCTTTCAAAACGTGGATGTTTGATAAAAATTGGGGGATTTTTTACATAAATAAATAAATAAAATATTTTTTAATCTTGGAGTTATTTTGGATTCTTTTACCTAGTTTCAGTCTTTGGCAGGCACTTGTATCGAAAGTCATGAAGAAAATAGAGAAATAATAGAGGAACAAATTCTTTTGAATAAAAGTATAATACATAAGTATTGAATTCAGTTTGAAAAGATTTTTAAACAAAAATATATAAAATTTTCAACCCAAGAGAGTAATTATTAAAAAGATAATTGAATTTCCTTATAATATTTTATTGACAATCTGCATTTAAGTGAAAAACAGAAGTAAAAAGAGGAATTCTTAAAAAGAAATAGGGAAAAATTTCACTAGAATATTTATAATTATTTTTTGTGGTACAAGTTTAAACCTATCTTAGAAACTAGGAAAAATTATCCCAGATGAGTTAATGTTAAAAAGGGTTTCATACTTAAATGAAAAGTAATAAAGCTGAAAAAAATGTTATCAAAGATTCAAACAAGTTAAATACATTAAAGATTTTGTACAGAATATAAGGAGAAAATCAACATAGTGACGTGGATTTAAAGCTATCAAGAAACATCCATTCTGAAATAAATATCTCTTGATAGAAGTTCCCCTCTTCATTTTTGGGGCTCTTCGGCATATAGCCTCTTCATTCTTCGGCCAATTGCCCCCCCCCCTCTCTCTCTCCTGAAATCGCTTTGTACTTTCGAATTAATAATTTTCGCATTGCTAACAAAATGAGTTAGTACATCGATTGTACTAATCTCTAGGATAGAATATCTTTCCATTAATTCAAAGATATTTAATCCTAATACTACCTACTTATAAATCTAGTCAATCATACCGCAGAGTAAACTACCTACCTCCCTAGCTATATTTAAAAAATGCAAAAAACATACATAACAAAACTCTCACTCCACGATTCTCATTCTCACCACCCCGGTGCAAAATAACCTAAACCTAGGGATGACGTCCCGGGACGTCTCCGACACCTGAGCTTGGCCACGTTAGGGCATTTCACACAAAAATACCTGAAATCGTACACCGTTTTCTCAAATAATACATGTTAACTTCTAATTTTATACAAGAAGTAAAATAAAAACAAGTTTAATGAGTCAATAAAATTATCGTTTTGATCAAGAAGTTTTGTAAAAATGAAAAAGCAATTCAATCAGATATTGATGCATGAGAGGCACAAGTCTACAAATAAATCACACGCACACACATATACACACACAAGTAGAATTTGTGCCATCTCTGACTTTATGTAAAACGGTGTACGCTAAAGCAAACAATTTAAGAATGTGAATTATATAGAGGAAATATATCTAACGGATCGGTATTAAAATGATTTTGTATTCTTTATATTTAACTCTTTATCTTTAACTTTGAACTTTAATTATCAAACTTGAATTCCTAAAAAAATATAATATTTTCAAAATAAATTTATTTTACAGAAACAGTAAATACTTGGTATTCTCATTATATTAAGGATTGCATTAAATATATATATATATCTCCCGTTCGCGAAATCTTTTCTTGGTTTCAATTTCAAAATTGTTTTTTTTTTCATTTTACATTCTTTATATATAAGTGCACCTTAGTCTACGCCTTCATGTTTTTCAAAAGTTAAATACTTTATATTTATCCCGAGTACCAAGAAAAGTATGACCTAACACAATAAATAAAAATAAACAAAATCCACTTGCTAATGAAAACAATTAAGTCACATTAGCTGCCACTACCTGATTTTCTTAATTAAAATTGGACTTACATTCGGGAACTCTGCCATGTCGTGACTCACCCCTGTCAGGAATTCCTTATGGTGACGATGGAAGGGTTTCAAGCTTTCTGTCCTCCATTCTGTTATATTGATGAAATTGAAAAGTCCGTGGTAACACACCTAAAAAATAAAAAATAACAGAACTATATTATAATCATGGAATAAATTAATAAAACTTAAATACAATAGCAAATTATATTACAAAGCATTTTTTAACTGAAGCTAATTAGAAAATTATTTAATTTAAATCATTAACTTGCAGTAATAATATTTGTTTAAGTACTAATACATACTGGTATGAGCTATAAGGCGTAAAAAAAATTTAAACCAATCCTACAATAAATATCTACGTTAGAAAAAAACGTTCATGTAGTCGTATTTCGTTACACGTATCCACGACCTTTATATATAAACTCACAATGCAATCAGTCCGAATTTCCGATCTTAACTCGATTCCACAAATCACACTTTTGTCGACAAAAAGAGTTTTATAACTTCCGGCATAACCTCATATGACGAGAATCAAACGAAAACTGAAGGACAAGGTTCTAATTCTTGGAGCAGGCCATGACTTTCTCTCTCCACTGTAAATAAATACTAATTAAATTTTGATTTCTTGCATAGGCACAACAATAGGGTCAATTTCCAAGAATCGTATTCTGTTTTCAAAAACAATGCAGGCGTGATGATTAAATGTTATTGTTAGACATGCCCCTGTCCATATGCAATTTAGCAACACAAATCCTAAAGTATTTTCAACAAGAATCCTAACGTATTTTTGCATTTAAAACATTACTACAAAAAATTAATAATTACCTGGCTTCTACTTACCGCTTTCCAAAAGTAGAGAATTGTAATTCAGATTGTTAAAAAGAGCCAAAGACTCTAATATCCTGTCTAAAGGAATCTGCTCGTAAATATTCACTTCATCTATCGTAATTTGACAAAAAGAGGGCTTTGTCAATCTTCTCAAGGTCACAGATCGCCATTGTCGTGGTATATCCAGCCCGAAATTGTCAATAGTCGAAAATCCTTCAAATGCATCTCGATTACACACAACTTTTATAAAACTTTGATCACTGTACACTTATATATCAAAATCCGACTCGATCTGACTGAGATGTGAGAAACACCGAAAATCCTTTGAGAAATCCTTCAAACAACTTCAAAGTCTGTTTCGAAATCAGTGCTCCCAACACAATCTCTGCACTTAACTACGCAAGCGTCACACTCGACATTTGATTAGTTGCAATACGCGCGCAATTTAAAAAACTAAAAAATGTAAACTGCACTCAGCACGCAAATAGCAACCAGATGCCGAGTACGACGCATGCGCTGTTGAATACATAATTTCTGTTGGAAACACTGATCGACACCTCGAAAGTCTCGAAACTGATCAATTGAGTGTCAATTGGTTTCACCCTGAAGTTTTTATTCGCATTTTTCACTTATTTAAACTTCTAGATTCAAAATGAATGAATTAAGTTAATGATTCAAAATAACTAAATATAATATTATTTTTATGTTTACATAATCAAATAAAGCGAAGTTTGTAAAAACAGTCAGGATACTGATTCACGTAGTAGCGCATACGTGAGTTGTCGGTTAAATTTAAACGCGATGGAATAACGAATTCTACAGTCCGAAGTTTCGATTTCGTTCGACAATAGGAAAATAGGATTAACTTTGATCTTAGCTTGCAGCACGAAGTTTCCTTGTCTAGAATTTCCTGTGCCATTCCTGAGAATTTTGTGTTTTCGCATTGACACATATATACAAATACAAATACAAACACAATTATTGCACATATGTAGAACACTTGCAGACAATTATAAACAGAATAATAAGCTTTCCCGTATATAAAACGATAATGACGAAACCTACGAATTGTTATGTTTTTCTACAGTAACGTTTGTACCGAATCTTACAACAATATTTGTACAATATAAATGATAAAGCGTACCTATACGACATAGGTCACCCAGATGCAATAACTTTTTTAAACGGTGTTACCAATGGAATATTTTTCATACCGAGTACTACCAGACGATTTATAATCCACGGGAAGCACGCACGCACCCGTCGATAATAAACCTACTCATTTCGTTTTGTGCCAACCAGTCTTTTTAAAACTTTCGGTTCCAGAATATGGTCGAACATACCTGTATGCGTATAATCTCTTATTGTCATTATGGTTACGATCATTATTATTGTACTCATCCCTATTATGAACATCATCATTATTGTTTTTAATATTCTTATCATGGGTACCTATGAGTCAAGATCATTATCAATCTGGTGTCATCATCATTTCAAAAGAATATTATTATTGTATTTTAAATAATCTTTGGAATGAAGTGTTGAATTTTTTCTCCGACATATATTTCTTAAATCGATCTCATTTTGTGAGCGTACGATTTTCAAGTGAAACAAAAAGTGGATTGTGTGCAAGACAATACCATTTTATTCATTTTTCCGCTAAACCGAGTCACCCAAGTTCCACAATTTTCTTTTGAATTTTTAGCAAGTAAAATCAGTAACTCTCGGTTCGTGACAGTAGGAAAATTTGGCACTGTCTTGCACTGATAATCGAATTCAAATCCAACGAAAAATATAACAGGAAATTTTGATGAAAGAATGAAATATTGTGTCTACGTGAAATTTTGATAAAATTTTTTTGCGGAGGGAAATGAGATCACGTGGTAACGAGTGTGTCTTTAATATATACTGACATTTTCAATTCTCTCAAAAATAGTACAGTGTTTCAAGGACTTTGATATTTTTGAATTTGGGAACTGCTTCGTGTGAGCACAAAAAAATATGATGATGGAAAACACAAAGTAACTAAACAAAAACTCTAAACTCTATATAATATGTAATTATTATCTTATAGCCACACTTGTTCCCACGGGTTTCTGAATTTTTAAAAACATTAATTCCCTAACATAAATTAAAGTACTAACTAACCCGACGCAATCGCATTTCCCCCGGGATGCTCTACGTAAAGGTCAAAATTTACACATGGTGTCTAAAACGCTCTAAAACTCGTCCCAATACTTGTAACCACTTGAATTGTAAATTCATTTTTCGGGAAGGCGCGTACCTATGCGCGTTGATCGAAACACATCTGTAAAAAAGAAAGAGAGAGATACGATTAATTATTATAATTATAATTATTATTGGCATTCAAAAAAAATAATCTATTATATTTTATTGATGATCTTATAACGAAGGCTTTTCAGTCCTCTTTCCACTTTCTACTGAAAGTAAAGTTGATTTAAAATCTAATTTCGGTAAAATAATAATGATAAAACCAAATCAGGTTTTTTGCTGTTTCATGAAAATTATCAATTTCTTCAAATGTATAACCCGCACGATACGCGCTTTCTTCGATAGTACTATACTATACTTAATTTGAAGTAAGACCATTTTTTTCTGTTCTTAGAAGAACGAATGCATATCATAGTTGTAAATTAACAATTTGTGAAATAAAACTGCAAACTGTTTGTGTTAATTTGAGGTTCATTATTATACTGAATTGTACCTTTCTAGCTAAGATGTTGACGAAACTAAAACTAAAAATATAGAAAATATAGAAAATATAAAAACAATAAAAACAATCTCTTTTCTATTCGGCAGGTTTCCCTAGCTCTGGGTCTCGACGCGAGTGGCTGGAGTGCCCTAGTCGAGCGATCAGCCGCAAGAAACGGTGGACCTGGAGCAGACGGATCATCCCTCCTCTCCGGAGGGTTTGGCGGAATTGCAGGTCTAGCACGAAGATGTGGAGTGTGCCTGGCAACTTTTCCCACAGCTTTTCTCCTCCAAAGGCACGCCGTTCTCCAGCATGCTGGTCCTCCAGGAGATGACAAGCCCTTCACCTGCGAACAATGTGGTCAACGTTACCGCTATCGATCCGCCTACGTCAAACATCGCGAACAAAACCACCGAGCTCGACTTCCTGCCGACAAGCTCTTCACCTGCGACGTCTGTGGCATGCAATTCAGGTATCTTAAATCCTTTAAGAAACATAGGTTGAATCACGCACTCGAGCGTCTTCAGCGAACACCAGATTCGGTAAGAACATCCGCCGCTGAAAGAAGTGACCAAGTCTCCAGCACTGGAGAACCTCTCCAAATGGAAACCGGAAGTGATGCCAGTCCAGTAGACGTGGAGGACCGATCAGGAGAAAATTCAGAGAACACTTGTAGAGAAGAAATCGTCTCAGAAACAGCGACTACTCAGGAAAATGCTGAAACTGTTGATACCATCGCAGGAAATGGTGCCAGTGAACCTGGAGAACCTGATGACGGCGCCCTTGATGACGAGGTTCGAAGAGAACCCATGGAAGCCACTGTCAGTGTTGCCAGAACTCACGAATCTGATAGAAGAGAGAGACGATTCGCTTGTCCATTTTGTGGAAAATGTGTCCGGTCCAAGGAAAATCTGAAACTTCACGTTCGAAAACACACTGGGGAACGACCTTTTGTTTGCCTTTTCTGCGCGAGGGCCTTCGGAGGCAAAAGTGACCTCACCAGACATCTGCGAATTCACACCGGCGAACGGCCATACCACTGCGAGATGTGCGGAAAGTGTTTCGCTCGTGCTGATTATCTCTCTAAGCACCTCACAACCCACATACATCAACGCTAATCCAGGCAAAAATCCGACAACCTCCTTCCTTCCTTCCCGTTTTTTCCTACACTCCAGCTTTTTCCGTTATGGCCACGCTACTCTCAGCACGAAGAAAACGCTTCCTTCGAGGCTTCTCACCTCGGATCTGAAAAATCGTAGTGGATTTTTAAGTGAAATAATTGTAAAATTTTGGAGCTTGCCGAGTTGTCACTATACCAGCCAGAGAGAAGTGGAGGCTTTCCAATTTATGGGTTTTATTTCATGGACCTTATTTCACTTTAATTTCTACGCTTTTGCAACTAAATTCACCGATTGAATCGCGTGTATAGCGTCTGAGGAGGCAGCGGAGAAACATGTTAGGAGAAAAATGCAGAATCGTCCATCCAGCCCACGGCCCAACAAGATGCGTCAATTACGAATTAAGTAACTAAGAAAAAAGAGTGCAGAAGAAAAAGAAGAATATGATAAAAATGAAAAGGCACATGCGGACTACGCTCCCAATTTTGCGCGTTGCGGCAAAGGTCAGGAGCCTCGAAACGTAGACATCAGAAAGATTTCTATGTACATTATGCTAGTGAGAATAATTTGTGATAAGGATAAATTTAAACCAAAGAACGCGACTACGCGGCAAACGAGACATAGGCAAACGAGTTATAGGCTCTATTTCCTCTTCCTGTAACAATAATACCATTGGTTCTTTTTTGTTGTCGTTGTTTATATCGGTCTTCTTCTTCGTGTGACAAATATCCGAAGAATGATAGTACGTTATTACATACTATATCCTATCCTAGACGTAGTAACTTCTGTATGATATAATCGAGTGTAACTCGTAGATTCTTCCAACGAAAGATTTGATCTTCAAATTACGAAAAGAAATTTGATCGATCGCGATTTTAGACGTAAGGACAAGTCGCGGAGGAAACACGACGCGTGCACTAAACGGAAGTAGGCTCACCCTCAGTCCCTTTTTTATTGCTCTTATTTTGCTAGGTTTTGGACTCTATAAGTTCAAGTCATAGAATCGTCTATATTATGTTGTTTTTCAAAATATTTTAGAAGATTTGAGGTAAATGAAATTAAATTTAGATTTTCTTGAGGTAGCGTACTTCCGGAAAATGTGCCGGTGCCTTTGATCCCGAATCCTTTTCTCAGATAGCAATAAAGAAATTCAGTTTTCTTCATGTTTGTCTTCGCGTAGGTACAAAACTCGCTTATCTGTAGATTTGTCGTCGAAAGTCGCAAAATAATGTCTTTACTGCACGGTCTGTACAGTCCTTTACTAGATTTCCTTTATCGTTGTCCGTTGTAAAATATACATTTGCCGCAAACGCGTATACAATAATGAAAGAGTGCCGACATTTTTTGAAATTTACATTGTATCTTCCATACTTTTTATTCACTCTAAATTAATGAAACTTACTTCATCAAAATTGTATTCAGATCTGATTAATATTTCTTAATCTCAAAAAATAGTCGGTCACTCTTCTAAGTCCAACGCGTTTTAGAGGCGGTAAACGAAGTTTAATCACGAAGGTGCTATCTAATGATTAAGGTCGACCGCGAGATGCCAGTCAGTTCTTTTTCGTGAAGTCATTGAATAAGCTGTGCCAAAGATATTGTGACGAATTCAATTATTCACAAGAGGTGAGACGAAAAAAAATGCGTCCACTTTCCTTCCTTAAAAAGCGACAGAGACTGAATTGACACTGCGGAAGACCACTTAAGCTAATTAAACGTCCTATAAGGTCTAAGGTTGCAGAGAAACATTTTTATCCTCGCTTCGCAGGATAGCTACATCCACCAAATTAACGGAAATCGACGAATCGAGCTTCAGAGATAAATAAATAAATAATTAAATAAATAATTAAGCAACTAAGTAAATACTAAGTAACATTTATTTATTTCTAACACACTTCTTTCTATTGAACTGCTTTTTATTGAAATCCCTTTATTGAATTTTTTAATCAATGAAAGTCTCATCAGATCATATAAGATTGATGATAAGCCTATTGGACAAAAAAAGTCTTGAAGTAAGGGAAGTGCCATATGAAGTTGAATTTTTTGTCACTCTCATCTCTTTTCGTCGATTTTCTCGTTCTCGGTCGTCCCTAGAAATAAATTTTTAAAAAACTAAGAAGCAACGAAACAATCGCGACAAAACGGCGAATGGGGAAGTCGAAACATCCGTCGTTTGGTCGCTTCTGAGAAAGACGATTCCCTGGCGCCTGGAGTCTGACGTTTTCGATCATTAATTCAACTTAACGTCACTCGCTGCACCGCATCCTTTTCTCTGTTGTCCTTTCTTGTTCAGAAAAGTCGTTTGACTTTTCTCGCTGAACCGGATTACCAGTGTACCTATGGCAGAATAGTTCTCATTACATTAATTATTCTAAACAGTAGAAAATGCTTCATTTTAAAACAATACATAAAATACTTATTTTAATATAGAAATAATTTCAAATTCAAATATTGCTTTCGTATTTTTTTGCGAAATAAAGATACAAGAGTACAAAAATAAACGCACAAAAGGGAATTAGATTTAAAAAAAAAAGGAAGAATTCCTAGAAAGATAGAGAGATAAAGCATTTGAACAGATGTTTTTTTTCAATATGTATTGTCTCGATTGATCAAACTGAGTAAAGGCGATTTATTCGAGCCAATGGATTTCAAGCAAAATTCTGTTAGCAGAGAGATAGGTCTGCGAGTGATTGTATATTGGTACGAGAGTCAGCAACCTGTTAACAAAGTCATACTGAAAAATATTATTCTTTCCTTTGTGAATACACTCTCTGACGATCAAATTCACCCTCGACATTACTGTTAACAAGTGACAATCCAATTACGTTAATTGCGACGCGGGTACAAACGCTTATATTCTATTTTCTTTTTTAATCAACTGTCGATAGATAATTGACTTTCTATAATCAACGAAATCATTTCAATCTTACTACTTGTTTCCCATTATGGAAAAGCGGGAAGGCTGGAAAAGGGGATTCAAAAAGGGATTAAAAAATAAGGTTTCGAAAAGTTATTTTAAAATTATTTTATATTAATTCTAAAAACGTGTCTTTTAGGTGTAACTTGTCAACGATTATCGATACAACGATTCAGACCCTTTATCTCATATTTAGGAAGAAAAAATATTGATTTAACGAGGGTGAATTTGAAAGTGGAATTATTTGAAAATTAGAATACAAATAAGTTTAATTAATTTACAAGCACTACGAACGAACCAGGCGACATGGAATTTATGGGCATTTTAAAGATTAACTATGCAACACCAAATAAGTGGTATATAGATAATATATATACATGCAAGAAAAATTCTAATATATATTATATAAACGAAGGAAATAAATCCATCACTGAAAGCGTTTCTAGCAATTATTCCTTAAATTAATGAAATTATTAAACAAAAACTGTATCATAAATGCCAAAAGCTAGACTAAACACAGGTATTATAATAATTTTCAGTTTGAAAGCAAAGTTATTTTTTCGAAAAACGTTTTCAGTGATGATTCAATTTCGTGAACGATGACGATGACGATGACGCGCAGACGATTACCACGAGGATTTATTATATATGAAGATATATTTAATGAATGTTCCTATATTTATACTGTAAGTACATAATAAGTGTATTAAATTAATATTCGATGGTGATTTCAAGTTTTTACGACAAAAAAAATTAGTGTCTCTCTAGGATAATAGCCGACGTGATGTTAGTACGTAAAGGTGAGTGAAAGTTATGTAAAGGCGACAAAAACAGCAGGAATCCTAGATGTGTATAGGTGAACTAGAAACGAGAGAAAAATTTTTTTCTCGTTTAAATGAGCGGGTGGCGCGTAAAATGGCGTAGGCGAAGCGGGGTCTTCCTATACTGACTGAACGATCAGATGTGATATACGCGTAAGAAATAATTAATTGATAAATATTTACTGTAATCGTATAAATGTAATTAATATTACTAGTATGGTTACGATATACAAACATTATATCTATATACTGTGCATAGGTAGATAGGTACATATACAATGTTTTTAACCGGTTTATCGATGTTCCGAGGATCTAGCTATTATGCTAATAAGTGGTTTTACTCGTGAAATTCTAACATTTCGTGATTAGATAATAAGAAGCCATCAGGAACTCGTCAATCGCGTTCACCAATCAGCTCCCATTCGCTTGAAATTTCAGACGTTCAGTCCACTTTATTTTTATTTATTTACTGGTAGAAATTTACCTAGAACTATACTAGATAAATTTCTTTTGTCCTATTTGTATTCCAGTAAATGTTTTAAAAAGTCTGAAACTTCAACCTAGTTCAGCTCGGAGCCTCATACATTTTTTGCATCCATTAAAAATGATTTATAATGTGTCTGATTTCAGGTAAATAGAAATTTATTTGCAACGTGCAAAATTGTACTGGGCTCTGAGTTGGATGAAAATTAATATGAACGAGATTACTGGTGGAATTGAAGAATTTTCTCAGAAATTCGCATCGATTATAAAAAACCTGAAATGACTTAGTGAACGCGCTCGAGAGATCGATGGGTATTTTGAGTTGATTGTAAAGAGTGGTTGATTAATAATAATTAATTAAAGGAAATCGTTCTTCGAAAAAAAAAACTCAATGTCCAAAAAACGATGAAAAAAAGCGATTATAGGCGCTCCATGCAATAACAATTTGCTCAATCCTCGGCGTCCGTCGGTCCGTCCTTCCGTACGGAACGGCTAATATTTTAGGAGACAGTTCTAGGCAATTAGTAGTAATAGCGAATCTTTAAGAATAATCCGACTTTAAGCGTAGCTGAACGAATTTCTCTCTTTTTTCATTCTCCTCCAGTCTCGGTGTCTTCGATGTCTACTATTCTAAAGAAACAAAAAAAAAAAAGTTTTAATATTACCCGTGTATGTGTATAGCGTCGAGCCGATTCTCTTACGCAGCGCGGTTGCAAAATGTATCACTGAAAACGTTGCACCAGCCACGCTTCGTAAAATTCAATGAATCAAAGTTTCTTCTGAAAAATACGATTTTCCTGAGGGAAAAAGCGACGAACACACTCAAAAACTTTTCTTTCTTCGAACAAGGCTCGGTTAAGACTATCATACCTAGGGCGTATGTGCATTCTCAGTTCGTTGAATCCACATCAACTTTACAATGTGAAGAAATTCTCACTTATTACATACCTGAAATAAATTTGATTCATTCTTTAATAGAGCAGATGATCCTTGCCAAGAAGTTAAAAACTGATATTTTTTGATAATGTTAAAATAATGATTGAATTAGTAGATTGAAAGTAGCCTAATTATAAAAGCAAATAGAAATTTGTTCTCCAATTGCTACACCACTTTTATACACAAAAGTTTGCATCCTTTCAATTTCGTCAGATATGTTCAAAATACATATTTTGTAAAATTTTATGATAGTCTAGACCTTGCTGCGGGTTTGAAAAACCCGGAAACTATAACACTAAAGAAACGACCATTACTTACGTTTCGTACGACCAAAATAGATAAACAAAAAAAAACAAAGTGCAAATACTCTAATTATATAAATAATGGCACTCGTGTCTTCCGCAAATAATTTTCATCCGTAGAACCAACCGTTGTTCGTTTCTTATCTTATTGCGACATGAAAAGAAAAATCATTTCGGAAATCTAGTAGGTTCACTCAGAAACAAAATATTTTGTTTTCTTAGATAAGATTGAGGGATACGTATTTTTGCGATTTGTGAAAAAAAAATATACGTGTACCCTAATTTCTTCTGAATGACAACATATTTCGTCCGCGAGAGATTCTACGACTTCAATTGTGGAGAATTAAAAATAATTTGTAAATTAAATTTAAAACAAAAAAAGAAAATTTAACTCTTAAATAATTGGTTGCTAGGACAAGAAACGAGAACGAGGAATTTTGCAATCACTCTGCTATAATGCGAAGAAAAAAAATGAAAAAAATCTGTGGCCGTACTATCATCGTTTATCGTACCTATATTAGATATATTTACACGTATAGCATGTTACGAGTCAGATTGTAACGTACGAATATACATCGGCGACCTAGGAGAGAAACTTGGTCTCCATTGCCCCTGTATATCGTAATGCAAACGTGACCTGGATGTTAGAGATATTTTTCAACTTGTATTAAATGTGATAATTGATGAATTGACAATGAGCAATCTAATTGTAATATATGAATAATATTAAATATAAATATATATTATAAATATATAAATATTATATATTATATACATAAATGTCAATGTCTATCGTACAAGTCGTGAATAGATTTTAAATTAGCTAGTACATGTTACGTGGTAAGGATTAAGGCGAGAGAATAACTTGGAGGGTGTAATTTTCTTGCGTATCGATCTAAAGTATCATGCGCCATGTCAGATCTGTCCACAATTATTAATCCATTGTCGCGAGATGCTGTATTCTAATTTATTATTTACAGCCGAAAATAGTCTTACAATATTTTAAATAAAGTTCTTCCGAATTTGATATTCTTTCATAGAAACATGCATAATTTTAAGGTGGGTAATAATAAATTTCTTCCCAGGAGAAATAAAAAATTAGCGATGGATAGAGGACTTCGAATTTCGGTTGCAGGTTCAGTTTGAACAATTTTTAATTATAAACTAGCCCGCCTGGAAATTTATAAGTGAATAAATGACCGTTGTACAAAAAGCAGCAACTAGCGTCAATGGATTTGAAGTTTTTAAGTAAAGTACATTACTATAATAAATCCTAATATTACCGGTACATTATTAAATACATTATAACCGATTGTTGTCTACGATATAATGTTATTTTTCTAATTCATATTCAATTGTTATTGTTGAGGACGAGCACATCGAATTTTAGACGAGCAATACGAATGCAAAGCCATGTACGCGAAGCTCCCAAGTAAACGTAAATAAATTGACTATGTATTTAATACCGGCGGAAGAAAGTAATATGTTGACGAAAAATTCCTTTTCATTCATCCGAGAAAGGACGTCCATTCAATTATAATTACCGAGCCATTGTTATCGTAATTCCAGTGCCAAGAATCTCACGGCTGTATCGGAATTATCAATCATTCTACGATCATGGAATTCAAGGGTTGCTCGATCTACAAACTCATTTTTGAAAAGATCATTTTCTATTACTGTTAATTGAATGCTCAGAGAAAATCAGCGACCCTTGAATTATTTTCGTACTCAAGTAATATTTTCATTTTCGTATGTTGCAGTAGTTGATGTGTTTTAAGAGAACACAAGAAAAATAAATAAGGAAGTGGAATCCGATTTGAGATACTGTTGCGGGCGCGTACTGTATTTTTTGTAAGCTCCATTTTGCCAGATTGTGATAACCGAGTCCGCAGCTCTATCGACAATTGACCTGCTTCTGGCTCATTAAAGCTGGCTATTTGTAACGAAAGATGAGAATTTTTTGCCAAAATTAGGAGTAGGTGATGATTCCAAGACCTTTAAATGAAATTTTCTCAAATTAATATATAGTTTATTTCTTTTCGTTTCTGAAAAGAATAAAAATTGATTAAATGAAGAATAAAAACCTAGAGAAAGAACACCAAAAATCATTAATGATTATAATCATCATATACCCCTATGATTAAAAAGAAAATTGTGTGATTGGCATTAAGTTTTTAAATGTCACATTGATTAAGAAGGGATTGGGCAATGTGCATCGTTAACAATGTTTGTAATGCATATACATAAGGCTTTTTTGGCGACTGTTTGGTAAATTGCCCAAGCATCAACAATTAGCGTCTATTTTTTCACTTTAATATTGATTCGTCTAACAACGAGAATTTCCAATGTGAACGGGAAAAAAGGCGATTCGACCCCGGAAACAATTCGAGAAAATTCGAAAAAAAAAAATGTTTCAATGGCCAAATGCATTCACTACCCCAGAGGTAAACCAATAACTGCTTCTCGATTCGGTTGTACTTGTGTAACATTGTCGAAAACACCGAAGCGCACTCCAAACTTTCACCAAACAACGACTATAAATAAAAACGCTTGAGTATTTCGAAAAATATTATTCTAGTAAATGCGGTACAGGTGGAATTGTTGGATTAACTGACCACTTTCTACGCGAAAACATCCCTCTAGAGGAATTTTTTTCAAAACAGAACAGAATAATATTAAAACCGATCTTTATTGTCCCTTGCTAAAATCAGAAATTTGTTTTTTTTCCATTGAAATCGGATTAAAACCAAAAGGGCTCTTTTAAATTCCAAATCTTTTGAGCACTTTTGCTCACCCTTGATCCGGAATTAATTTTTGTCTGGAATATAGTTCTTAAAACTGTCTTTGAATTTTTTGAATCCGATTTTTAGGATCTGAAGTTAACAGAATCGAGTCATAATATTTTTCTTGTGTAGAATAAGTTCATTAATTTTTTATTTGTGTTCTTAAGAGCCCATCACGTAATGATTCACCGAAAAAATGCGAGTCATGTAAGATGACAGTCGAAAATAGAAATTTATTCTGGTACTTGTGATACCAAAGATAAAACATGAAGTATGATAATGCCTATGATACTAAGACAATGATTTTGATCGATGGCAATGATGATAATAACGATCGTTATTATTATCTCGTAACGTTTTTCATATATAAGTGTCGTGCAAAAAAAGGGCTAAAGAGCCCTTCGGTGTTGTGGGTATACATACTCGTTCCTAGCAACTCGTATGATGATTACTATTCATACTACTCATAACATTGCATTGATCTACTTTACTCTACTTACTCTAAAGATAAATAAATGCATTCTGTCCAACCTGAAAATGATGTTTTCTTCCTTCAATTCCATTCTTTCTTTACATATTACAATTTATCAAATAATATTCCTAAATAAAATTAGATGCTTTTTGTGTAAAGTGTTTTCTATGTTTTCTAGAAGTTTGGAGGCTACAATTTAATTTGCAATTTAATTTGCGAATTTATCACATATTCTCAATAGACGAAGTAAATAATGATTAACCATAAACTCGCAATATTATTAATTCTAAAATCCTTTAAACTTCTATGAAATCTTTTAAAAATCCTAAAAATCTTTCAAATTCCGTAAAAATCACAAAAATGTTGGTTTGCTAGTGGAATCAAACCTTTTACTTGTATGTCTTGTATTATTAAAGGTGTATTATTATTTTATTCAATAAACTAATAATAAATATAATATAATATAAATAAAATAATAATATATTCAATAAAGCAACACTCTCATTTATTACTCGTATACAACTTTTCCATACAACTTTCAATTACACGTTTCATATAAATTTCAGATTTCTGATAACATCTACTAATCCATTTTTGAAGGTACGTGTAAATTTAAATTCAGTAAAATTGTCATGGTACGGAGTGTCTGAAATTGACTACATGATTACAGGTCGATGCTCACAGAATTGATTTGTATTCCATTAAAGTAAATTTGCAAAGATTTTCAATATATATTATAGAAGCATTGCAAATCAGTGTTTCTAAAATGATAAGAAAACAATTTTGCTCACAAGTAGAAAATAACTGACTAGAAATTAGTAGAAGAAAACAGAATCTAGGGAAATTTTCTTTAAAAATGTGCGTTTTGACAACATTAGTTTTCCTTTATAGTTTTTAATCCATTTTTTACGAGTCTTAATTCTACAAAGATATGAAACTTACTAACTCATCAGCTATTATATTTTATTGCAAAAAATATCAAACATTCTAGCATTTACAAAACGAATTATTTGATTACTTAAAGTTTCGTTTTTATTTTTCAAATAGATCATTACTTTCTCATTTTTTTAGACTACTAGTCTAATAAAAAATTGACAGTTAATTAATTATAATTCTACAGAATGCAAGATGGAAAGTTTGTAAAAAAAAAAAGATATGAAATGATTTTCTTTAGCCTCTTTGATTATTATATAGTCGAACTAATTAATTTTTTTTTGCTACTAAAGCAAAGCATCAGAGTAACTTATTCTGGAAATGATGATTAAAAAATCATTTTTTCATTAACAAAATCATTATCTAAATGGAGACATTTTCTATTGTTTATATCCCATTCAATATTCAGCGGCATATTAGTCATATTAGTGAATGCAGAGACGGACAGTCAACAGTGTCAATGTTACAATAATTCTTAAATTAATTATATGATATTAGACCTTAATCATAACACAGTACTTCTCGAACGTTAAAAAATCTTAAACTTAGAAATTTCATTTTTATAGATTCCTATTTTTAAAAACTTGTTTACAAGTCTTGTTATTCTTCACTAAATATCGATCTTTGTTGTCAATATGCCCCACTGACCATACAAGTTTTAAGATCACAGGTTTCCTTATTACAGAATAGTTATGATATTTGAACGTAGCTTTACTCTTTTCGGTACCAACAAGATTAAAATTAATTTTTCAGTGCAGAGAATTGTTTAATTATAATGTGGAACAACTTAAGACATTCAAATAGAAAATAGTAAATACATGTTAAATTCGAATGATTATTAAAAAAATTAGGGGTAAATACTCTTCTTTATGTAAATCCTAATTCTATATTATTTAATTTTAGTAAGAAAGTTATAATCAATAAAAAAGAATTTGGCGGTACTTTTAACTAATAAGGATTCTAAACGATTTGCACTTGTATAATCACAGTTGTTATGTAAAAGTGCATAGTCCACAAACTATTTCTTCGAGACTATTAAATAAATATTACATGTTATGTAATATATTCAGTTTAAGAAAAGTCCCCAATTATATAAACGCCGAATTATATGTGAGGGAAGATATTAATCTAAAGCTGCATTTATAACAAGATTTAAGAATAAAGAGAGCAAAAACTAGAGTTGTTAAGTATTCTAAACGTTTGTTTTAAAAATAAAGAACTTGTCCAACAGCATTTAATAAGATCATTAATAATTTAATTAATAACCATTATGGCATGTACAAATGTCATTGAAAATATATTTTATCATGTCAGTCACTTAAATGTTGTCACTTTTTGCAAGTATAAATGCAGACTTAGGACAAATTCAACTTCCCAGAGATTATTTTTGCAAGTAAAAAATGGTAACCTAATCGTTAATTGTATATATCAAGTTTAAAAAACGTACATAAACCTAAACTAGCTTATGATGCTGTAAATAATTCTAATGCGAGTATTTTACAAGAGTTTTTCACTAACTTTCAACTTTCTATCGATGATAATGCAAGGAATTCTATTTCCCTCTCAAATTCTAAACTCTCACAGAAAAATTCGCGTATAAAACTAACTGGAATTCCTAAGGGAAGATAGTACATATCCTTTGTGTTCATAAAATGTCTTCTGACGCAAATTGCACTGAAAGTACAAAATTAGGATGAATTTCTAATTTGAAATTAGAATTTCGGAAGACCTGATATTAAAGATTGGAAGACACTCACCATATTGCTCAACAATAACTTGATCAATTTGTTCATAATCGAACTTTAAGATCCTCCATTCTTTGCTTTATTCTCCGACGCATTTCCTTATATCTGCAATTTAATTATAAATTCATTAAATAAATCCCGTTTTCCGTTCCAGTAGTCACCTAAGATTTATAAGTTGCACATAAAACTTACCTTTCATTCAGAAGTAAAATATGCCTGTCCTCTTCATGATGATAACGTTGTAAGATTCCGTGGCATTCTGCCAAAGAAAGATTCAAAAACTGCGCAACATCCGAACTGATTTCGGGTGTCGAGAGTTTGTCAACAAGAAAAAGTCGAGCTACATTTTCATGGGGACCTAATACTACTCTAACTTCTAGAGGATATTCGTCATCTCTAAGTTTACGTTGTTCTGCAAAATTTTTAATCATGATTGTTTTTAAAAATCTCATATTAAAAAATATCCTTTAATAATTGAACTTTAGTCTATACAAAGATTCTTTCATAAAAACAGCTTCTATAAACTGGAAGTCTCAAAGTGAGTGTATATTTTTACGGATATAAAATGAATTAAAATTTTTAAAATAAGTTCAATATATTTCGAAATATTCCAAGCTATTCCGAAATCACTTTAAATTCTTTAAAATTGGTTAAAATTTTTTTAAATACATTCAGATATCTTTGAAATCACTTGAAAATCCTTAAATTTTTTGATATTTGACATTTGTGAGGACTTACCTCCGTTATCGCGAACAACAAATAGTGCGAAATTGTCTGATTTAGCATCGACCTTGTATTTATCGAGCATCAGGTTGATAACCTCTTGAGTGCTCACAAGACTAGTGACCCATACGGACATCTGTGAACCATGTGGTGGTGTGAAAAAGCTAGTTTCCCGATTATAAAAATGCCCATTGATCGAGCAACGACGTCGAAGCCGATTGCGAGATTGACGTCTTCCGCCTGGGCGACGTCTAATTGCTGTCGAGCCTTGCTTTCGACGCAGAACAACGCCATCTAACTGTTAACAAAAAAAAAAAACATTTGCTGGCTGCCGAGTATTTCTTTATGAAATAAGTATTACATCCTAGGTATAAAACTTATCATTGCTATTTATTACGAACCTCTAATCCACTGTCAGTGGACATGGTCATGTTATCATCATCTCTGAAGTGAAGGGAATTCACAGAATCGGTATCACTATCGTTTCGATGCCTCTGCAGACAATCTGGACCCGACATAGAACGATTTAGGCCCTTGTCTATCCAACTTTCATCACTATCAATAGATCTATTGCTAGCTATATTTTTTTCTAAACTATCGAAGTACTCCACTCGACGAAGAGTACCATTTTTGCTTGGAGTGCCTTGATAAACTGGAGTATCTGTACTAGAAGAACTGTCGACACTGTGTGTCGGTGTACTATTTAGACTGCTTTCTTTTCCCTTATTAACTCGAGAGTCAGGATTAGTTTCAGAACCATTCTTTTCCTGGCTATCGATACTTGGACGCGCTGAAGGCGGTGGCGTGTCGTTACTGGAATGTGAGCTAATTGAAGGAAGACTCTCTGGCATTGTTGAATAAAGTTTATTTCCATCTTCTACTTTTCGTTCCACCTGAAAATATTCACCTTTAGAATAAAATTGTTTTTTCTTATTTATATAATTTTTGCCTTTGCAAGAAAGGAATTTTGATTTCAGTACCTGGAGCAGTTCATCAAGTTCGTCCCACTCCATTGTTTTAACTTCTAACTTCATTGGCAGAGTCAAACTTTTGAGATGATCTGGAGAAGTTGGAATTGATTCTGTTTCACTTTCCAAGTGACTTTCTGCTGATGATACATCCTTTGACGTGTCTATTACTTCATCCTTTTCATCTTCCTGCCAGAAAATGAGTTAATATAAAGCTTAATATTTCAGATTTGTAGAATATGTACCACTAAAATTAAAAAATACAAACATCAGTGAAACTTCTTCGACAAGAGTTTCTATGTCGAGCAGTTACTACGGTTCGTTGATCATCATCTTCTTTCAAGTGAATGACTCCTCGAACACCCCAGTATATTCTCAATGCTCCTTCCAGGACCAAACGACCGTTGACCTTAAGTGTAATATTATTAATTAAAATCAATTGTCTAATTTATTGAAGTACCTTTTAATATTTGAGTATTTTACCTCACGACTTCGAATTCCACCACTTTTGCCTTCATAATACTGATTGAAGACCTTCAACCTTGATTCCAAATGCGACCTGAGGAGTATTAAATTGAATTATATAATTTCGATAAAATTGTAAACTCTTTTTTATAATAATTACCTTGGTAATGTCGAGCGAAGTTCCTTTTTTCCAAAACTAGTGTGCGACTCGACTCGTGTACCATGACCAAATAACTGAGGCCCAAAAAGTGCTCCGTAGCAAGGAACATGGCAGTATGGAACCCCTTTATGCTGTAGATAATTTTATTTGTTTTTAATATGTACTGATTGTTTTTAAACAAATTTAGATATTTAATAAATATAAAACAAAGTTCCATACGTGAAAATAAATTATCAATGAATAAATTACTAAGCAAAAAGGCTGCCATCTTATCAATCTTATTAATATGCATAATGAATAATTACCTCTGCATGCTGACCGGGATTTAATCGTTTCCCACATTCCTCGCATCGCAAACACTCAGGATGCCAGTCATATCCCAAAGATTGTTTGCGTTCCGCTGAAACATCATTTTTATATGTAGAGCACTTTGTCCGTCTCTTTTGCTTACTCCAAATACTTATAACTTTTCATTCAGATTTACCCTACTGAAAAAGTATGACAGGAAAAAACCAAAGGAAGTCCTGACATTTTTTCGCGAAAATGACAGAATGATAGGGAAGCTTTATAACATCTAAGCTGTCATTTTTAATCCAGTCATTTTTCCTGACGTTTTCCTATAACTTTCCCTGTGGTCGTTAAAAATGACAGGAATAAAAGACAAGAATTCCTATAGTTTTTTTGTCATATTTTTTTGAAAGGCTTAACAGAACTTTAAAATTGAAAAATGCGTCAAAAAAACATAACCTTAAAAACAGTACATTGACCCGACTCATTAATCGTAATAGGCTTAATAAGTACTAATTATGTTAAAACAATATTGACATATAAATTGCAAGTTATTTATTCTTAACTTCGTGCAGATTAAAAAGAGAAAAAAAATATTTAGGAAAGTACAATGCAGTTTGGATACCAACCAAAATAGACGGGTTTTCCGCATTTGTGGCACTTCCACATGATGATAAAACTTTTTTGTACTATAAAACATTCGTTTATAAGACAATAAGAAATTGAGATGCGTTTATTAACAATATTGTAGGCAACATAACAAAATTTAGTTGAATAAAAGCATAAAAGGCCAACGAAGCACTTGGTTTGACTTGACTTGACAGCGTATTCAGTTCGGTTATCTGCACTTGCTCCGGTGCAGGAGCCAGGGTTGCACGGTTACGCGTAACTCGAAGTTTTATACGTATAATACGTAAAAATGTAACAAAATGGTGGACAAAATGGAAAAGGGGGTGGGAGAAAAGAGCATCATAATATAACCTCACTTTTTCCGCAGATTCAATGCATTATTTGTTATAAAATTTACAAAATGAGTAAATCAAATGTTGGAAGTGCAAAGGGACAAAAAATCCCTTGTAAAGAACTGAAGTTTGAGCGGCTGAAAGTTGAAATTTAAGCCGTTTCAAAATCAATTTATAAAAGTATTTTAAAAAATACTAGCTACGACCTTCTCCTAGAGCACATGAATGTTAATATTGTTGATCCTCTGTTAATTGTTCAATAATTTAAAAAGCTATCATTTATATCAAGCAAACAGTGTTGTCGACTTGTCGCCCATTATTGTCGACAATAAGAAGAAGAAGAGCCTTTCAACCAAATTGTCAAGATTTATTCCATTAATTGTATTAATAATAAGTAAACTAACGTTTATTCAATAATTATATAGAATGCTGGGATTTTCGTAATTTCATATTTCTTAGCTAATAGTCGAATCTAAAAATGTTTATAATTAATACAGATAAAACAAAAAATCTTTTATGTTTTATCAATAAAGTTTTCAATTTCCAAAAAACTAGGATAAATAAATTTAGTTTCACCAACTTTACGCTCGCAATAAGAAATATTTTTGGCTGAAACTACGCCATTTACCTCCATATTTACTAAAGTTAGGTAAATAGCCCAGTTTTAGTGAAAAGTATTTATTATTGCATGCATAAGCAGAAATTCAGAAATTTTCAAATCCATGTTTCAATAAATATAGAGATAGGATTTCCTAAAGCAGAATTTGTAAATCAGCAATCAATCAATGAAATAAGTATATTTATTCAATCATTATCACAGTTAACTTACAACTCTATAAGGAAAAATTACCTTCCTCAGAAATCCCAACACTGGAAATCGATTATTATTAACCAGGAAATGTAATTTAGCATAATAACTTTGCATAAGTAATTGAGTGATTTCAGACTCCCACAAATGGTTGGATCCATTTTGATCTTATATTAACTCTTAATTAATCAGAAAATACAAACTTAATCTAAACTGAAACTGCAATGTGATTTTACAGCTTTTTCTTATTCAATATGTTAATATAAACAATACAGACTTAGTAAATAATGTTATGTTATGCAAAAAGATTAAAGATCATGGGCTTAAATCCCATGCAAAAATCCAACGCTTTATATCAAGATGCTCGGCATCGAAATTTACCTAAGTTCCATTACGTGGCTCGATTCTGACATGACTAAAAAATCATTGGAAGAACAAAGCGCTATTTTGCTACAAATCTTCTGCGGGTCTGCGGTATTTTTGAGAATGTTAATTATACTCTGCTCGTAAACTTCCATGATCATCGTACACTGTAACGAGTGAAACCAGATACATAAAATATTCATAGATCTATCTTATCTTTGGATTCAATCTGTAGAATTTTTGATAACTTACCTTTCCTTGTTTGCTAGCAGGCAAAAATTTGCATACTTTCGAAACAACCTCTTCGATATTGTTGTTTACCTTCGGATCGTCTAAAAATTTATCGATTGTTGATACGATTGCTTGACAAAGAGCGCATTCAGCCACGGACTCTGAAAATACAAAAATTTTAAGTGACTGGTTGTTAGATAAGAAAATGTAAAAAAAAAAAGTATGCAATTCTTGTATCTACCTTGCATTTGTTTACCGGTGCTATTACAAAGACCAATCATTGAGCAAATTTGCTTGGGGCTAACTTCCTCAACTAAGAGATCAATAACGACGTCAGCATACTGGTTTACAAATTCGTTGCATTCTTTGGAAACAGTTTTAGGCAAATGGTTACAAACCCCATGGATCACTCTTTCTACTTCATCTTTTGTCTTCTTATTGCTCATGGCTTTTTCGATATATTGCATGACGAATTCACAAACTACGCATTCTGCATCATCTTTAACACGGTTTTGTATAACCGCATGAAGCGGAAAATTCGGGATTTCGTTCGTCACTAGAAAAAAATATTGCGAACGTAAAAACATGATAAATTTGCTAATATTTTGTTTTTTCACTCAGAAAAATATTACACTCAAACCCCGATCTTTTTTGAGACATGGTCTGAAAGTGCCGTGATCGCTTCCTAGAATTTGTATGAAGTAAACTGCAGCGCGCTACTAGGGAGCTAAGGGCAGTTAGAGACTCTTTTCATTCTGCCCCTTGCATCCCTCATCATAGATTGCGATTGTAGGAACTCGATACAACTGGGTTGGTTGAATCGGGGTTTCTGTGTACATGGATAGAAGATGTAACTTACTGATTTCTCCTTCTTTATCGAGAGGAAAGGAATTGATTGGGCCGACGTTTTTTGTAGGGTCACACAATTTAATGTAGACGCAGATTTCCTGAGGTGTAAGATCAGCGATAAGCATTTCGATAAGTTCTTTACTGTAACCTTTAACCAGGTCATAACATTCTTCGTTCAAGCTCTTCGGTAAATGTTCACATAACTTGTCCAATTGACGGACGATATTAGCCTGAAAGTATGTACAATTAAAATTAAAATCGTTAATTAAAAAAGAAAAACGTTATTGATATTGCGGTATTATCTCCAAAAGTCTATAAATAATGAAAATTGTAAGTTAAGATGATGACTCACGGTCACGTTTTCGACAGGCTGAATAAGAATAAACGATAAGCTATATTATCTTATTATGAATATATAAACACAGCCAGCACATTAAATATAAGAAAGGATTCAGGAAACTGACAATATGATTTTCTAGGAACCCAATTAGAATTTTACGAGCAACATAGTTTCACAAGATATTTATCACAAAAGTGACATTAATATTCTATCATACTATATTTATCGGAGGTCAATTGTATTTAATATACTAACAAAAATATATTACCTCAGTTTTGTCGTCTTTGACAGCATTATAAATTTGCGAAACCGCAAAAAGACACAGTGGGCAGCTTGGTTTGTCTTTAACTTCTGTTTTCAGCGTCATCTCAGAAGGAATTTTTTCCCAGAGATCCATGAGTTCTTGTGACGGACAAACATGAATCATCGGACATGCCTATAATATAAGCAAATTAGGGATATTCCATCTCTTCTTCCCAGAAACTAGTTAAAAGTTATTAGTTACCGTTGCAGGATCGATTTCTTGAGCAAGAATTGCAACCACAGCATCACCATAAGTATTAATAAATTCATCACAGTTACCCTTGAGCGATGAAGGAAGCTTCTGGCAAACTTTGTCGATAACTTGTTTCACCTCAGCCTTAAAAAATAAATTAGATATATTTAAATCTATTTTCTAGATCCAAAGTTGAAATGAAAACTTTTTTAATCTTTAATGTAACATAATTCCTGAAAATTACCTCAGTACTTGGAGTTGTAATCACTTGCTGCAGATAATGGAAAAGATACTCGCAGAACGCACAAGTCGCCTTTCCTTTAACGTTCATTTCTGGGAAAGCTAAATTTGAGAATGGAGAGTGGATTCTTTCGATAGGTAGTTGCATTGCTTCTGCTTCAGAAATTTCAGAACTTGATCGAGTATATTCAGACGCACTCTGATCCAAGTCTTTTCCTTCACTCATAATCTTCACGGCGATTTGCTTCGGCGCCTCAGGCAAAAGAGGCCAAATAGGTCCATTCTACAAATGTTAATGTAATTCAAATTTTTCTTAGCTTGCCGATTAAATGCACATAATTAAATTTTCCTGTATTTTTAAAAACTCACGTAAACACTTTTGTCGGGAGAGGGGCAAATTCCAGCCATCATACAAACTACGTTGCCATTTAATTGTTTGGTTAAGTAAGTATATATTTCGGGGTAATATTGGTCTACAATTGATTTGCACTGAAAGGAAACAAAATACATAAGTGGATGAAAGGTGAAATAAAAAAAATTTTTTTAATGAGTTTAAACATACTTCTGGGGCAAAAGATTTCATCTGTTGGCAGAATCCTTCAAGGACTGTTTGAAATTCGATTTCAGTTGTATTAGCCACTAGAAGGTCTCTCAAGTGTCCAACGAGTTGTTCGCACAATTTGCAAGGTAAGTCGTCACTGATTTCAACCATTCCCACACTCGACAATGGACGGATTTCAACATCGATGCTCTATTAAATTTATGATTTAATAAACCTCACAATTAAACAAAAATAGTTATTATTATGATGTTTTTTAAATATTACCTTTTCGTCATCGTGTTTGTGGAATTGGCTACTGCACTTTCCAGAGAGGTGGCAAATATTCTCAGCTTTCAAATTATCTTGAAGGTGATTGTAAATAGTTTCGAAATTCGAGAGAACAATTGATGAACAAGCATCCGAGAAAGAACTGAACTGTCCGCAAACATGAAGAAGTTGTTCAAGGAAATGATCGCGAGGAGAGTTTTGGAATTTGTGTTCCATGTGGGTGGCAATCGTAAAGCATTTTGAGCAATCGCTTGGATCCAGTTCATCATCGCCGAAAGGCTTCTTTTCGACCTTTAAAACAAAGTAAAAAACTTAATTTCAAAACTCTGAAATAGACTGTAAACATATATTAATCTAACATTTAAAACGCAAGTATTTTCTTCTCATAATTGAATTTCCGCCTAATGAATATTATTGCAAATAACAAGAAGTAATCACTTTAACCTGTTTTTTAAATTTGCATCAACCACGAAGAAATCGATTACTTTTTTTAAAACAAAGCGATAACAACATGTCAATGCTTATCTTTGTAAGTTCACGCAAGCAAACCATCGAGATTTAACTTAATTGAATAAATTGATTAGAATTTATATACATTGTAAGCAGCTAGTATTTAGATTTTTTTTATAACTGACAATAAGTTATCTTGCGACTATACCTTTATTTCAGTTCCTGATTCTTTGTTTTCTAAAAGTAACTGGTCGATATGAGCTGAATTGCAAAGACCAGCAACAGAGCAAACGACTGATGGATCCATCTGAGATGCCAAAGTCTCTACGAGTTCTGGGATGAATTCGTCGACGACTGTGATACATTCTTTGACGATAGGCTTGATGTGAATTAATATGCAACTACCCTCAAAAACTGCTTTCAAATCCTCTTGTGTTTGGTTGCTTTCTAGTTGATCACGTGCTTGTGTTACCATGTCTTCACAGATTTTACAAACACTGTCGGTATCTTTGGGAACTTTCAATTTTTCCCATTCTTTCTGGATACAGTGCCTTGTCGCTTTGCATCCTGCTGCAGTACTGCAGATAAAAAATTAGAATTAAAATTTAAATATAACAGGCAATTGTTACGCTTATCTTTCAGACTTAAATCTCTTTTAATTTATTCATACTATAATGTCATGCACGCGCTAAAGCGACCCTTTTTCAGTAATTTTAACTTATTTCTAAAGATTTCCAGAGTTTTTAAGTGCCCTCAAAATATTTCAAAAGATTTTACAGGATTTCGAGGGATTACAACCAGAATATTTCAAGAAATTTAAAAGATTTTCTTCAATCCAAAAACATTCTTTATGTTTTCAAATTGCTTGAAAATCTTGAAACTCTTTTAATTTTTTTAAATCCCTTAAAAACGCTTGAAATAGCTTTAAATTCATTAAAATTGTCTAAAATCTCTTGAAATCCTTAAATTTGGTTATATTATTTTTTAATTCTTTGAAATACAAATGAATACATATTGCGATATTCTATTTTTGACATAATCGAAATCTCTTTTTAGACGACAGGATTATTTAACAATAACTTTCAGTTAGTATTCTAGACCGAAAGTTAATAGCATAATTGAAGAGGTTCGACACTTTCAGAAAATATTATACATATTGTTATGCCCCTATAATAATCGTTGATTTAATACAGGGAGAAAGTATTTTGTTGATGCTTACGTGATGTTCTGACACCAGTATGAAGGTCCCATTGTACAGGCCTTTGTACCCAAGAGATGAGGCGTATCTTGACTCTCAGCGGATATTACAACCCTTGCTGTCGTCACTATAATAATGAAAAATACTTTATGTGATCACTTTTGTAGATTATTAGTTTCTAAACGGAGAGAAAAAAGATTTAATTAAAAAAAGTCATCAGGGTTGGAAAAAATTAAATTAAACATTTTTTTGATTGTAATAAATTATTAGATTATAATAAATTTAGATTATAATAAAATATGCTTTAAAAAGTAAAAATCAATTGTAGAATTTGACTAGATTAAAAAAGGAAATCGTACTAAGGTATTTCGAAATATTATCAATTATATTCTCTGCAGTAAAATTCTACATTATATTATCAATGACGCGAAGCAGCTATCAAGTGATCAGTCATGTTTCAAAATATCAACATAAGCATGTAGACATATTTTGTTTTTGAAATAGGAAACACTGATAGTAAATAAGTAAAAAATCAACCTTAAACAAAATTCAAGAATGTTTCATTCGCATTCTTTATTCAGTTGATATGTTTAGAAAAAAGAAACTTTTTTTTAGATCGAAAATATCTTTCTATACGATAGCCACGCACTTAATTACGTATATCATATTAAACATTCCGTGGTTGGTAATCTTTTAAAAATAGTTGTCTTAAATATAGTTTTAATACTTCGCAAAAAAGGATGTGATAGCTTTAAGAACTTTGAACTTTCTCGCAATCATGAAGTAAAAAAATGTTCTCTTAATCTAAGTGAAAATGAAAGATAAACATAAGCCAGAGAATAGTGTTTTTAATTCGCAACGAAAATTAAAATCTTATTGGAGAAACCAAGAAGGCCTAGAAATCTGAGAGCAAGGAACAAGTAGCTACTCTGCAATGAAAGCAACCTTTTTATGCAAATATCCAACAATGTATGACTGTGTAAACCACTAGAGAAAAAGAGAGAACATGAATCGACTTGACTCATCCAATTCATGTAAATGGCAGGGAATGCGGTTGTTCCGCACTTCCGTGACTAATAGAATAAAAAAACATTGAATGGCTAAAGGATGTTGAAATCCAGGCATGAAGTCGCCTGTGCACAGAGTTGCACAATTACTTAAAAGAAATTAAACTACGATAGTCAATACTGTATAGTGTGTAGTAATGTAACGCAATGAAAACATTCCAGAACATGAAAGTTCTTTATAAAAAATTCTGCGAGTATAAATAAAATTTAACAATAATAAAAAAATGACACGTACGAGTTGATAAAAGTTTAGTAATTTTTTGAAAGCACTGAGTAATGCATCTATTTAAATGTTAAGTTGCTGATCTTTGTCGGAGCAAAACAAAGAAAATCCTGTGACAAAAATAGTGCATATAACCTAAACCAAAAGCGTTAGAGCAGAGGGTAAAACTTACCAGCGAGGACCGCGCAAAGCGCGATTAGAATCGCCTTCATTTTCACGATTAACACACTCTGGTTTTCAAATTTCACAAAACAAGACGCAATAATGTTCAACGGATTTGATATACGGGCTATATCAGTGAGAATGACGTTGGATTAACCTGCGACGTCTGTAACTCTTCAAACTCTTGTTGTCGCTGTTGTCGTGTCATCAGCTGTCGTTTACTGTCTAGCGGAGACAGCTGCCTGCTGCTGGCTGCTGCCAATCAGAAATCAGTGCTCCCTCCCAAAATGCATTGGGCCGTTGGTCATATTTCGCGGGAATGTTTGAAATGACAAATTAGAAACATTTGCAAGTGTTGATTAATGTTGCATATGTTGATTAATAATTACCAATGATTACTGTTTATAGAATAATGAGATGAGTAATTTTGCATACGGGTTAGTTTTCCTATTTTTCTGTCAATAATACAACAGATGCCATTTAATGGCCTATCATTTTTAGGGAAAGATGTTTATTATTGTGAACATAAAGTTGGGGAAAATATTAATTTACTCTTATGGTAAAGTATTATGAATATATTTTTTTGTGAAACAATTTATTCTAGTTTACCAGAGCCAGTCAATAATCCCAGGTTCCTCACCGCAAGGTCAAAAATCGATATAGTGCATTTCATGTATCCACTACCAGCCTAGAATTGGTTCAATTATAGGAGAAGATTTCCTTAAGGAAAACGTCAGGATATTGAGCAATATCCGAACAGCAATCGTATTCCGAGCAATCTTCGATATAATTGTAAGAATTTTTAAAAAATTATATTTTTACCTGATTTTACATCATTCACATTTTTCTCATCGGTTACCGACTGAGAAAAGGCTCATATTCTGATACCGAAGAACGACTACAGATGCAGTATGAACGTCATCAAAAACATCAAAAACAATATGTTCTTTTTTTAAATAATTGAGACGATGATCTCATTACTATTAAGTTGAAGAAAGTATCCTTTAATTTAATAAATAATGTGGCATTTCAAATTAGGTAATTAAAACTTAAAAACGTGAATTTTTAAATAAAATGTGTTTCTATTCCTTTAAGACATCTCTATTCGAATACATTTTCAGATGTTTCCGTGGTGTAGTGGTTATCACATCCGCCTAACACGCGGAAGGTCCCCGGTTCGATCCCGGGCGGAAACATTTTTTTTTCTTTTTTTTTATTTATTAAAATTATAATCATTTGTAATTATATTACTTTTGAATGTTATTTTAGTTCATTAATTTAAAAAATTTTTCTTTTATTTGATTTTAGTATATATAATTTGCACTTTAATTGATTATATATTTTGAATAATATTATTATTTACATTAAATAATATATTTAAAAATTATTCAAATTCGTACCATCTTATAAATAAGTTATTTACAAACAAAAATTAACTCCTGATTTCAATATTTACATGATATGCAAATTTTTGGTCTCTTGAACAAATACTTATCATTTCTATTTAACTTGTTTTTTAATAACTTGATTACGTAAGTAATCAAATATTTCACAATGTCTCGAAAGCTGCAATTACTTTTGTAAATCCTCTAAATTCTCGTTTTAAAATATCTGGTATTTCAATGAAACTTATATTTCAAGATAATTATTTTAATAATCTAGTATCTAGTTTAAAATTTCAAAAATTAATATCCCTTAAATTATCGATAGTTGCATAGTTAGACTTCTAACACTTAGAACAAAATTTTACCTCCTGAACTCACAGGTAGATGGAATTTCTCATAACTTCACTGATATATCGATAAAACTGTGATTTCGGTATAAAAAAATGTATTCACTCCAGTCTAGTTGCCATGGAAATAAATCAACTACATTTTAAACATTTTCTTCACTCTCAACAACAGCTGTGTTTGTCCTTAAAATATTTTTCTGTGAGTATTTCAAACGTAATTATTTGAAAATTAATTACTTTTTTTCTGAAACTTTTCTTTTCGAAACGTTTATAAACCTAGAAAGAAGCAAACTTACAGTAAAAACATCCATAAATTGGTGTAAATAAAATACTAATTTTTTCGCTGAAAATTCCTGTCAAATTCCTGCACAAGAACCTGTGCAACTTAAACAGCAATTTTTATCTGAATAAACTTTGATTCGCATGAAAAAAAAATAAGAACAGTTGCTGGAAATGAGTCAAAAAATAATGACATTGGAAATTAATTCTAAATCGTTAGTTGTTGATCCCAATAATTAAATATAAATGATCGCAAGCGAGCAGATCAACAGAAACAGAATTGCTTGCGTCCGTCATTGTCAATTTTCTCCTAATATATCACGGGCAACTGGGGAATCAGCGGTTTTTTCTTTGATCCCAGATTTCCGAGAACCGGGCTTGTCCGTCCACCTTCCGGAAATTCACCCTTCATGCCACGCGCTTCGGTTGTCCAAATTCAATCTCACTGTTTGTACACGAAAAGAGTCGCCCAATTGGCACTGTCTCTTTCGTTTCTGAAAACAGATTGGAAGTGAGAGGAATAACAAATTTATGATCTAAAATTAGATGGTAAATTTTGAGTCATTTCCACTCTCAAATCTTAAAAATTTCACCAAAAAAGTGATTTCAAGAGATTTTAAGAGAAAAAGAGACTTCCAGTTTATTGAAGAAGTTTTTAAGACATAATTTTTTTTGAGATTAAATCAACCTATTGCAGATTATTATTATTATTATTACGATTATTATGAGAACTTCAAGTGCAGAAATTTTGATGGGGTACTAGCCAATACCCAATCAAGATTAAAAAACTATTCTAGATTCATTATTTGCAATATTTGATTACTTAGCTAGTTCATTTTCTAAAAACCAAAAATCCTATTATAAAAAAGAGGTAAGGATTATATTGAAACAAATGGTTTTGAGGGATTTTTTTAAGAATTCAAAATTAATTCACGGAATTTAAAATTACATTCAAAAATTTTAAAGGATTTTATCAAAATTTCAAGAGATTTCAAGTGATTTTTTAAGAATTTTCAAGAAATTGTAGTCTAGTTGCCATGGAAATTGTAGTTTTTAAAATATGTGAAAGGATTTATAAACTATTGTAATCTTTTGCAATTTCTTTACATCTTTAATTGTTGAAAAGTTATGAAAAAAATATAGTCATAAAAAGTAGTGTAATAATAATTTTCATGACTTATTTAAAGTTCCTAGAAACATGTCAGTATTTGTCAACAATACACAATATTAGTTAAATTTTATATATATATATATATAAAGATAACCATATTTTATCTTTGCATAAATAATTTTGTGAAGAATGTCGGGAATTCCTTATTTGTACCGAATGTTTGTTTTGTTTTATTATCAACAATATCTCAGTTTTATTACATAATTTTAAGGTGGGAATACCAATGCAATATCGTTATCCGATAAGTGCGTCATTATATTAAAATATTTTTACTTAAACTAGAAATCCTGACCAGGGCCTCGTCAGAACCCCACATGAAATAGGGTTAAACGGGGTAATTTCTGCACAGGTAGATTTGGAACAACAATATCTGCGAGATTTTTAAGAAACTTCGTTACACCACTTTTTTCGAAATCGAAAATACTTCGTCGAATTTTAAAGCAATTCATGAAATTTTGAGACATTTTTAGAAATTGCAAAAAATTTTAAAGGACTTTCTGTTCCTTCTTATAACTTCAAGTCATTGAAAAGCGATGCATTTAGTTTTGCAGCAACAATGTATTTTTTTCGAGAGGATGTTGATTTCAGAGTCGATTTTTCTGTTAAATGTTTTGAAAGAGTGTCACCCTATTCGAATGACATTGCAGGGAGTCAAAATGAGCAAAAAATAATCCCTGTTACAAAGAGAAGATCCAAAGTTTACGAGAGGGTGGAACGAGTCAACTTTTCGATTTATACACCTTTACGCAGTCATAGATCATAGCATTGTGTCAAAAGGGGGTGTAGTATAGTATTATGTCGGAGACATTATGGCAGGATGGTGTGTACACACTCTAGGGACGGTATATTCGCGATACAGAATGTGCGGTGTTTGGTCTCCATTAATATTGGATCGAAACTGGATGGTTACTGCCCAGCCAACCTCTTGTATCTCTTTTTATAGAGCCATATGTCTTCCGTACACAGTATCCCCGTGCTGGGTCTCATGCTCATTTGTCAGCTCACAATCTGCCACCGATGCTGCAATTTGATGGCTGCAGTCAAAACATATCGAGTATCTACCTTCCTGCGCTATTTCCTATATAAATGATAGAAAATACCATTGCACAACTCCACACTTTTCAAATCTTTCAAAGTGGAAAATTTCTAGTTTCAATACATCATCAAAAGAGAATATATCTATGTTTATGACAGTGGAAATATTTTAAAAGTTCTTGATAATTACTCAACGTAGGTATACGCCTACTTTTAAATTATGTAACAAATAGAACACTCAACATTTTCAATGATAAAAAATACAATAAATATTAAGGAACGTAAGTGTCTATTTGCCTCTATATAACTGTATGTAGTTTAATATTTGATTTGCGCTCTCTTATTTACGAAATCATTACAAGTGTAAATTTAAACTGAAGCTGAATGTAAAAATATGACTACTTTGTATTTTGACTTTGTTCTTGTAAAATGAAGATGTAACCCTTAATGAAAAATACGATTATGGCGGTTGTGCCAAATTTTAAATATATATTATACTGTAGATACTTTACTAGAAATTAAATCCGTTTATCATGATGCTTTAGCAGTTTACCCGTCAGCTTATTATCTTATAACCATTGGAGGAACTGAAAAAAATGAATCACCCATTTGGGTGTATTTAAATGGTTCTATGTTACCCAGTGTGTTGACAGAGGGTGCAGAATGGGATTTACTCATTACTCAACCGTCCACATCTGTCTATCTTTGACTTTATCCTTATCAAATATATCTCTTAAATGTCGATAAATAATTAATAAATTATCTGAAAATGAAAAGTGAATATTTTAGAATATTATTACGTACGTGTCGCTAATCTAATTGGAAACAATCTAATGATCCTATATCGAAAATCGATTCTCATTGACAAAGTGACACAGGCGAAAACATGTAATTCTATATAAGTACTGACAGGTACTGATGTCCTAAAAACTTGAATTACTAGCTTAATTAGTGCTAATTTATGCTCCAAATTCTAAATTTTGTGCTCCGTAATTTTTCGAAAAAATCTGGTATCGGAATCTTTAAAACTGGTATTCAAATAAAATTCTAGAAATTCTATTACTTTTATATTTTTTTAAACGAGCAGAGTTCAATCCTCATGCATTTTCCACTTTTAAACTATTACTTTAAAAAATATATTCTTTGCGCCAGAATTAAGTGCTCATCTAA
>JAUESI010000036.1:6705148-6728602 GCA_032275145.1 Synergus laeviventris
CTTACTTTTTTCTTTCGGATTATTGCTTTGCAGGTTCGGAAATACAAAAAAAAATTAGATTTAGAATTTTTCACAAAGAGCCATTTACTGTACATTTGGTGCGGGGTCCTTTGTATTATAAATATAAAGTATAATTTCTGTTAGAATTATTATTTTCGAGAGACTTCAGTTTTAATATATTCAGCTTTGTGACGAACTGCAACATAGCGTCAAAATTAGGACTATAGACTAGACAGTAACTATATTATAGAGAGTGTCATACTGGCATTATGATTCAAGACTGTCACGAAATTTTTCCACACGAAAACATCCAATGTTTGGAGTTTGCTTGTTAGGAGTAGATTTATCGTGAAACACCTGACTTCCATTTCTTCGAAGAATAAATAGAAAAGAGCTTTAGGGATAAGGACGGATGGTTGGTTACGTTCAGCGTTTCCTGCCGCCCTCTTTATTACATTCGAGTTTCTTGGGGCGCAAGTCTATACAGAATGCAGTATACAGCCGGGAGAAAAGTCTCTGGGCCAGAATCGGTATAGCGAGGACGCGTTGATCCCTTCAGGATGACGGCCTTATCCCACCCAACTTGTTACGTTATATTTATCAGCACAAAGCACGCGTATTGTTTCCCAGAGCGAACTGTTTTTCCGATCAGCTGATTCAATTTTCATTCTCTCCCTCGTACAATACTCGCAAGCTTTACTTCAATACTTTACTTTTCTTCAATATGTTCCATGTGACACTCGAGTGTTTGCAATGGATGTTTTAAAATCATTTTAAAGCAGAAGGGAAGGGAGGGGTGAAACTTCACCCCTTATAGGGTTTCGAAGCTGCTGGGAACGATCGCTGAACGCGTGTACTTATTTATTTGTCATTTTAAAATCTCGGGAAGCGAAGGGCTCATGAAACGAAAGAGTTGAGCGGAATTCACAAATGAAACCATTCAAGTGTTTATTCTCTCCGAGAAAAAATAAGTAAAATACATATAACCTTTTTGGTGAGAATATTATTTCAATTTTACTCTCGTGAAGTTTTAGTTTAGAATACTCATACTCACACAATAAATTAAATTTCTTTAATTCCTTATCCTAATGTCTTTTTCACTGTATCGACAGCGATTAACTATGTGTTGTTCTAATTATGGACGAAGGATGGAGAAAGTGGTACGTGCCACGACAGAAGTTCCTAGGATCAAAATTCAACCCTCGGAGAACAAACTATGATTGCTTCCTAGGACCCTTCAGCAGTTCTTACTCGACCCAGCCTAACCTGAGCTAATCAGCGACAACCTTCGTTTCTCTCGTTCAGTTAGCTTAAAATAACATCTCTACACAACTTCCGAGCGAGAGATCGATTTTATTATCCACCGGGCGGATCTCTGGTATTTTTGTATAACAGACTAATCTCAAATGACTCCAACTATTACTTAATGATTGAAACCCAATCTTCAAAACAAGCTAAGTAAAAAACAATACATACAATTAGAAAAGCAGGTCAAGAGAAGGTTTAGAATAAATATGAACGTGGGAACCCACAATGAGACTATGGTGTGGAAAATCCCCACTCCTGATCAACCCTAAATTTCGTATACAGTTGCCCTCACGCCTCGCTGGCATCCATCGCACATTTGACCCCTTGTTCCTCAAAGCAATTGCCCTAAACGTCACCTACGCTTTTGACGGTTGGAATATAATAGGCACACTCGAAGACTCGCTCAATCGGAAAATCTGACGTATATCATACACATATAGAACATATGTGAAGACTATATAATGACGAATCGAATAACTGACGTCCATCGCAAAGCGGTTCGATCAAGCACCATAATTTTCATTACAATCCTGTCACTGTCGGAATCATAGAATTCATCAAATAATACAGCACTAAACTCTTAACAAGGATATATGTATTTGAATTATTCACAATATAATAATTTCATTTGAATAAAATGTGGGTTAATCCCTTATTATCCCTGGCATGCCAGCCTTCAACTTTAAGTGCGTGAAAAGTGTACATTTTCTGTTTGTGCTTGGCATCAAGTAATCTTCTATACGAGTTTAACACAAAAAATGCTGTCTAAGGTGTTGATGACATCATCACATTCATAATTTTTCTCGTATTTACGTAGAAGCGAGGAAGAACGATAACGTCTCTAGAGCCGTTTGCTCGTTTCTAATGATAAGGTTTTATGGCCCGTCAGTCATGCATGTGTACTTCGCTATGAACCGCTTTCGACCTCAAAGGACTCTCCTCCAACATTAAATGCATTCTATATTATACAACAAGCATGTTGTGTCAAATGTTCTCGAAAATAAAATATTCCATAAATATATTTTACGTAAAATATACTCCGAATCCAGATATTAAAAGATATGGTAATATAAATCAGTAAAATAATTCAGTTATCGTTATATTTAATGAACTTGTAAGAGACTTGGAAGTCATGGGGTATTCAGTGTGTTCAAATATTTATGTTGAGGCTTTGGCTCAAAACGTACAGAAGAACTAATATCAATGCCGAAGTCAGGCTGATATTGATAAATTACTGGAGGGTACTTGATATAATAGTTTAAGAAACGGATGTTTCCTTTCGTATAAGCCTTATAGGAGCAATCGAGGCGTGAGATGTCTCTTTTGGAGGCAAAATGCGGCTTCATTGGTGGAACGGGAGACGTCGTTCATCATTCAACACCCGGAGCAAGAGAGAATATTCATAGACTCCCTCCACCCGGTAACATCCCTCAACAAAAAGAAGAAGTAGGGGTCGTGATGTATGATGCTGGAGCACGTGGCTCGTTTCACACCTTCTTAGAATCTTCGTCCTTATGACCAGTCAAAAATTCATGCAAATATTGAAATTTCAAATCAGCAGATTTGCTGTACATATAACTTCATAGTTTCCTATATTTTTATGCTGAAAAATCAGTAACGACTGAAATTTTAGTGAATGCACCAGCTCTCTAAATCTGAATTTGTGACAAGTCGGTCAGTAATTTACTTTAGTGAACATTTTTACTAATTATTGGTAGAATGGTTCACTGAGGTTTAGTGACCAACTATATATTCACTAATTTATTCATGTTTAGAGAGAGAGAGAGAAAATTTACCCGGCGTTGTCCGGAAATTTTAAGGGATTCCAAGAGACGAGTTTAGGGATTTTCAAGTTATTTCAATAGAGGTTTCAACGCATTTGAAAGAGTTTAAGGGATTTTAAGGGAATTCCAAATATTTTAAGTGATTTTAAGAAATAGAAAGAACTTTTAAGAGATGTAAGTATAGAAAATTCAAAGGATTTTAAAGAATTTCAAGGGGTTTTAAGGGATTTAAAATTATTTAAAATAGTTTCAAGACAATTTGTAAGGATTTCAAGATATATTTTAAGAAATATTTTTAGGAATTTTATTTGATTTTAAGGAATTTCAAGAGATCTCAAGACAATTTTGTGACTTCAAGGAATTTTAAAGAATGTCAAGGGATTTTGAGATATTTAAAAATATTTAAAACTATTTCAAGAAAATTTGAAAGGATTACAAATTGTTAAGTAATTTTACGAAATTTCAAGAGATTTTTGGGTAGGTGATCAATATTTTCTTAAACACTGTTCTGTGTATGTATGTATAAATTGGCACCGTAAATACATATAGTGAATAAATATTATAATTAATAATTTTCGCAGATACTATTATAAGCAATATTACGTATCATATAAAAACCTAATTTTAAATTGTGAAAATGAAAATTAAGACTATGAAATATAAGTATAGGTTATAGGTAGTTGTTAACCACATCCTGAATCCAGAAGCATTATCATTTGCGTGTTTTGGTCGGAAATAATAATTATTTTAAGCGAAAGAGGAAGATAATCCACAAAACGGTGGGAAAATAATTTCTGCATCACTTAAGCCTGCGTAATAAGTTACATGCTTGAGCACTCTCAACCAAATGAATTTGCTTTTGTAGGCAGTGTAAAATGCAGACCAGCTAATATTATATATATTGTAAGGGATTATAATCCGAGAGGCCATTGTAAAACAGAGCTTTTACGGCATATGCTTGTCGTAAAAGCAGCTTAGGATCCTTTCTCGATAAATTATCAGTAATTCATGACAATATTCAAGACCACCAATCGTCTAAATGCAAAAAAATTGAGTTTCGTGCAATGTCGTTTGGTAAACAATTTGGATTGTAAATTATGATAGGGCCATAACATCTGCTACCTCCTTGAACTTTCATATCAGGCACTTTTCACCAAGTGACGCTATTCAGGGAAAAAATTGTTCCATTCTTATCATGATTGATTTAATGATAGGACTTTTGAATGTTGATTCTTATATCTCTCTCTGCATTCATAAACGTGGATGTGGCTTTTGAGAATTTTTTCTTAAAAACGTGGAAGGTTTCGTTTACGAGTATTTGAATTTAAAAACCAGGTTTTCATAATAATAATAAAATGATAGAATAAAAGTTATTATAAAAAATTATTACATAAAATCTATTTTTACATTGCAACTTCAAAAATTCTAATCATACCATATACAGAACAACCCTAATAAAATGTAGTATTAAACATCACCGGTTCTGAAAATTATAAAACAAAAATTATGATTTAAGCATCATTGATCTTTGCTATCATGAATAATGTGATTGGACATATCACTTTCAGTAATTACTACTTTCTGAGCTCCTGAATATCTTGATTTATCGACCCAATTATATCTTCACTAAGAGCAGCATAATTTTGATTAACAAATGTCAACGAGGCTTCGCAAAATCTCTAAATCTGAATTAATAAAAAGCTACTAATGAAATGTTGCCAAAGTTAATTAATTAATGTCTTACACTATTAGCCATAACGTTTCCGAGAATGAGACATTCTTTTAATTAATTAAAATGCTCACTATAATTAGATTAGTAAGTTCTTACTAACTCAGATTTAGAGAGTAACTTTTTCACAAGTTCCGAAGGGAAGTAGATTAACAAATATTGAGTAGAAAGAACAAGAAGAACGGAAAAAGCACAAGACTAAAGAACTGTGTAAAAGAGAAGAAATCAAGAAAATTGTCACTTTAATTTTGAGAAGAGTGAACGAATGTTTCTGCAAGTTATAGAGCAAGTAGCGTCGGTATAGCAAGTGGTTTCTTCCGTACTGTGTCCGGTAGCGCCGTCGCGACGGCTGCCATGTTGGCTGCAGTTACGGCGCCGCCCCGTGGTAGCGATTCCATTGGCTGTCAAGACACCCAAGTGCGAGGGAGTAGGGTTCATCACACAAATTTACACAGTCACAGGAATTTGCTCGCGAACTCTGCACAATGCGTGATACCAGCAAAAGTAATTTCCTAGGGTTATATACTATAGTTATTCCTATTTTTATACCAACACTTGTAAATCAGGAAAATATTTCGACATTTCACTCTATATAACATATGAAAACGGGCTGAAAATGATAACTGAGACTAGTTAAACTTCATTATATTTATAATTGTGATTCGCTAATATACCATACCTATATAGGCTAAAAAAATAGTTATTCCAGCGTTTGAAACGATGTTTATAATTTGGCACTTGGGATATTATGGTATATATTTTGCATTTCTTATGATAAACGACCGAGTGGGACCTATCATTCTCTCAGAGTATTTTCATCACTCTTTATGATTCCGGTCCATCAATTTTCAATCACAAAGAACTCTTGGCTGTTGGTACAGTTACTATATAGCCTCATTTTAGAAGGTGATCCCTTATTCTTTTCAACCCTCGATGCTTTCGCTCACAGTCTGATGCCCACGTGAAAAAATGTATTCACTTACAATTCCCCCTTTACAGAACAAACTTTGAAAAAATATGCTAGTATCTCAACAAGAATAACCAATAAGCAATGTAAACCAAAGTGTTAGAATTTCTTTTCCAAATCACTATAAGCGTGGTCACGTTTCTTAAATCCGAGGATATTTCTGTGCTCTACCCCTTTTCTTTATGATTCAGAATCTGGAACGACTGAAATTCATGTCGAATGATAATTATAATTTGTTAGGACGAAAATAAAAAGGCTACTCTTTGTAGACATACTATATACAATTTAAAGAATGTTTGTCACATGAATGTAAAACATTTTCACATAAATAGACAGACTTTTTCTTGGAGAGCATTTAACACAGAAATTATGATATTCGCATTGCCAAAATTTCACAAGAGTCGAGGCAACTAAATGATAACATAAATTAACGAAGAAGCTTGAGTATAAAATATGCAAGTATGGGTGGTCCATAAATAATAGCAAGAATATCAAATTTAAAAATTGAAAAGTTGCTCTAAAAAATATTTGTTTCTTTTGAATAAAAAATGATAAATTTCGGCTAAAACCGCAATCATTATTGTTTGAATTTTTATTTCGAAATCAAAACTAAAACTGGATTTTTAGAAAAATGATTCTGAGTGGGTGTGTTAGGTCAATGAATTAGAAATTTTGTATCTAAAGCAAAAGTCACATACTTTAAAGAATTCTAAAAACATATTTTCAAAATATGTATTTGAAAATCTTGAAATTCTTAGGAAATCAGTGAAAATTTAAACTTAAACTGAAATTTCAGACGTCTACTCAGAACAACTTTTTTTTTTCACTTACAATAATTCCTTTATTCTTATAGAAAGCATGAGAAATTTTTTTGTAAATAATATTTTTAATTTTTGATAAGAAACCATTGTTGAAAAAAAAAATTCGTCTGATTAGACGTCTGAAACGTCATCCCAATTGAAACAATTTTTCTCACAATCTTTACATTTAATTTAAATTTAAAAAAAACAATAACATGATTATATCAATAATTATTGATAATTATCGACTCTACCCTACATTTGTCAAACTCAAAATCCTATTTCGACTCGACCAAATATGGCATTTTTAGTGTTACATGTAATAATTCTAAAAATGATACTAAACCCTATATCTGGAAGCGGAAGAGCAATCGCAAAAGCGCAAACGTCCTTGGAATACGTGGACAAAGAGTTCCGCACGAGATAGTATACCTATTTTTTATTATCAATAAATAAGCGGACCGTTATATGTGCGTGACTAATTCCCACTGACAATGAAACCAATGTTTGCTGGCATTCCCTGGACTCAATAAAAGCAAAAGGTTCGTATCGATTGTTTACAATTCTGTTATCATTTTTCCCGTAATATACAATTACTTCCCGGTAATCAACAGATAAACGGAAAATTATTTCACCCTTAATTATTTATGAAAATTATTAAAGATAACCTATATGAACTTTAAACAAAAAATGTTGCAAATAATGAATCCAGAATGTTCTGTATATATTCTTGATAGGGTATTGACCAGTTTTCCCTATGTGGGGCGTTTTTGGGATCCTATTCAGTTTTCAGGTCAGGACCACTATACACTACTATGATATATATAGAGAAAACCATCAATCTATCACACGTGATTAGAAATGGATTGAGCGATTAACTGGGAGTTTTTTATAATAATATACTTTTTTTGCCTTCTTCTCTTTTCCTATTTTCCTGCCTCCCTCATCCATTTACGCAGACGCAGCAACCCTTCCCACTGCCTCTTGCGACTTCTCGACGACTTTATGTCTCATAAAAATGATATAAAATTTGTAAAGACGGAGCACCCGTAACGACCGAATGGCTTGGCCGAGTGGAGTGGGATACGAGGATTGTGATTCTCGTAGGGGGTGGAAAGGGGATGAGTTAGGAAGAGAGGAAGGTAGGAAATTTTGCGCACGGAGAAGGAAAGAAAATTGGATGAGGGTGCGAGAAGAAGGTGAAACGAGCGGTAAACGAAATCGAAACGAACAACGCGGACTTCCCTCCTTCCGACGGCAGTCAATACGATCTCGTATGAAGATAAACTCGGGACGGTTCGTGGAATTCTTCGAGAATGGAGGTGTAAAATGTACGACTTTCGCCGCGTCAGGACGAATGTAAGGAAACGAAAGGACGCGCACAATTTTATTCAGAGCATTACGTTATCGCATCGTAAACCTAGAAGCGTCTTTAGAATTTTTAATGGATGATGGAGCTATATATGATAGACTCTTGTAATGGTCTTCAGGCCGGTAATCCGGGATTGGGTATATGGACCTCTTCAGAATTCTAGACAAGGCGTGTAAAATGGAAAATTAAGGTATAAAGTTGAGCTATGAAGGATCTTTATGATTGGTTCACTTTTAATATGGGACAGGCGCAAGTTCACACTCAAAAAAATTGATTCTAGATCTCCGCAGAAAAGAAAATTATTAAGTTATTATACTATTAGTAGAAAAGCGTTAACATTTTCGCATGCAAAACTCATTTTTAAAGGCCCTAAATTTAAAGGAATCTTTCAACATCTTCAAAACCTATAACTTTTCAAACCCTGTCAACATTTCTTAAAATTCCATACAATTTCAATAACTTTCGTAAAATTCCCTAAATCTCTCGAAGTCTTGTAAAATCGCTCAATATTCTTAAAGTCGAAATTAATTTCGAAGGATCTCTTCAAATTCAAAGCGCCAAATGACGCTTTGACCTCTTGAACAATTGCGAGTTTTTTATTGTATTTTTAATTATGAAAATAAATAATCCTAGGTTCAAAATTATATTCTGACATTATATTCCCCAATTATAATGATATATAATATATATTCTCCTACAAAATTTGATAATTGGACACATAAGAATAAATGTCAGTTACAAAAAAACTAAAATTTGTAAGTAAAACTGCAGAAAATCTCTGAATGAGCCAGACCAGGGGAAGGAAAGGGTGGTGAATGAGGTGAGGGTGAATTATGTTTAAAAACCTCAAGTCTTTTATTATTATAAAAATGGACTGCTTCGTCTTTACAAATTTTATATCATTTTTATGTGATATATAAAGTCGTCGAGAAGTCGACGGAGGCAGTGGAGAGGATTGCTGCGTCTGCGTGAAGGGGAGTGAAGGGGAGAAAAATAGACATAGAAGGAAAGAAAAAAAGAAAAGGAAAAATAAAGGAACAGGAATCCTGAAGTCACGTGGCTGGGCGGAGCAGTACTCGTCCCTTCGAGTTTGCGAACGTCTTTGTTTCAGAAATGGAAGAGGGATGAAGACATGGGGTGGAAAGTGGTTGGGTGGGATGCGAAATCTTCTTCGCTTCATCAAAAAACGCTCGGGTTCTATTACAATTTTTAAAGTGGCTACTGTAATACGACTTGAAACCCGGAGATTTCGTTTTCCTCCTGAAAACGAGGATCTAAGTTTTATTGCGCGAGAGAAACGCGACTTCTTCGTCTGTTCGGTTGTTTGTACACACTGCAGAACTGCAGTCCCCGATCGCGTTTATATGTAAGCAGTATGCTTAAAAAGTACTTAAGCACAACACAAGATCTTGTTTAATCTCAAGAATATATCTCAATTTTGTTACAGTTAAGCTAATCCGGTTAACTGCACCAAAGTCGCTAGAATAAAAATAAAGATATATATAGAGAACACAGTTTTGATTACTCATCATTATATAAATCCTGTTGAATTTTATTTGAAGAATAATAAAGTCTAAATTGCTGCAGGTATTGCTTCGAATTTTCATTGAAGGATTTATCAAGAATATATTTCTTCCCTTTTTTTGAGATGGGAATTATTTCACAGGGTTTTAGTTTAAGGGGTTTATGCACGTTGTGGTTCGGCAAATTCTAGGCTGTTCAATTATTTTTTACCAATTACGTGTTTTTGCTCCAAATTCTCATACGAAAAATTGCTCACTAACACATCAAAACATATATGTTTAGTATAAATACATATCTACTATTCGATACTTTTGTAGTTTTTTTTATAATAACATTTTGATGACGGTGTGTAGCTAAAAAAATTCATTACAAGCTCTCGATTTTCTTGAGCGATATTTTGATATTTTAAGAGATCTAAACATTCTTTCATGATATTTTCAGGGATTTTATAGATTTTGACAAATTAAGAGATTTTAACGAACTTTAGGTGATTTTAAAGTAGCTCACAGAATGTCAAGCGATTCAAAAATATTTTAATGACTTTTAAAAGATTGAGTAATTATATAACCCGTACAGAAAAAATGAAACCTACTAATTTTGATGGATCCTCGATTGATAAGATTGACTTTGGCTGTCTTTGTCTATTTATTGCAGACCAATAAATAAAAAATCATAGAGGAGAATAGTGAAGTTGAATTCAGCGAGAATAAATCGAGGTCTCTCACGGCCAATCGTTATTGATAAAATTCGTTGTTGATGTCTATCTTATATGTTTTTTTATGGCATTCAAGCAATAATTAACTCACTTTATTATTATTGTCTCTGTAATTCCTCTGATATCAGAGAAAAATGGCAAGCATAGGTACATAATAAAAGTGACGTGATAGTACATGTGATATTCCCTTTTTCAAATATAATACTCACGTGCTTCATACTAATTTAGATTATTACATATCTTCTTTAAATTATAATTCACAATTTAATTGCTTACGTAATTAAAGTCTGCTGAAAATAATTCTTTATAAAATTTTCACATAGCCATTGTTATCTCTCAATCTGCACTCTATAATAAAATATACAGTTTTAGTCTTAAAAACCGTAATTAGTTTCGTAATTAATAAAGTTTATAATTTATAAATAATTCGTAATAAGGGACGGTCGAGACATCAACTAAAAGTGGTTATCGGTGGCCAATAATAATCAGGGGACATATGCTATCGATAGGTGATGGTTGGCCGTAAAGCCAGCCAGTAGGTAATCCGTAATCCTTCAATTATCAAATTACAATAACTGTACCGCATCCGGATAGTCGCTCGTTGATCCTGACAGGCGCCGGGAGCGTGCGAGATACAGATTACGTCCTGGCCGCTCAAAAATCAAACTTTGAAGGGATTCCCACTGCTCGACTCACCCCCACTCATTCAATACACACTCTCAGTAGTCACACAGAGAGAGCCACACATGGGGCAATAACGCCCCCGCATCAAGGTGGGCGTGGCCACCTTGTCATTTGTCTTCACTAGTTTCCGTTGGAACAGAGGATGGCGCTCGTGCAGGTATATCGTGTGACGTATGTACTGACTACTGCCACCCCCCGGCCACCCCTCGATCAACCCGCGACCAACCCACTCTGGTTGTCGGCGATCCGCGGTTCGCGAGTGCTTCTCTTCCATCTGCTTCTATATACGTATGTCCTTTTTCCTCTTTTCTCTTTCCTCTTTCTGAGCAAGGCAGTTTCTTTTCTGGACTTCCAAGAAGAACTGTACAAAACTTTCTCTCCGTACAAAACCCAATGATCTTAGCTCAAGTTCTTTAGAAGAGTAATTTTCAAATCTGTATGAAATTTGAAAGCTTCGTGTATAGCTGATTTATTATCTTTAAAATAATGGTTTTTAAAACCAGTCATCGCTACCAGAATTGGTAGCCAATTAGTTTGGTATTTTAGTAAGCGTTTTTAATATCAATTAGATAAAAACTAAAAAGTTTGTAAACAGGAGAAGATTTTTTTCGGGCACTTGAAAAGTTAACATTGAATGTCAAGGATTTTTGTATATCACGCCACAGAACCAATGTATATATTACCTGCAATATATCTTGGAACATGGTAAACATACAAAATTTTATTTAAGAGAAAACATAATTCCATAGTAAAACTGGTAAAAGCGAAAGAATGTTTACTTTACATAAGACTTAAAATTAATTTCATTTTACAGTGATTATATGTTATATAGGATCAAAACAGAGGTGATTATTAATCCTTGAATAAATGATGTATAGAAACATGTTTGGCACAATGAATAAATTACAGAATTTAAAAATAGACTTTTATAAAAAAAACAATGTCTGCAAGTCTCTATTATATGAGCACAAACATACAGATCACGCGATTATGCATAATATATATTGAAGCACTTTTATATAGGTTCATAAATAAAATAACCAAATTGAGAACAAATATCTGTAAAAGAAACACGTGCAGAAAAGGAAATTTTAAAGAGACGAGGGATGCTTTTAATCCAAAATATAAATTCAAATTTTCTTGACACTTTTTTTCACTTTTTAAACTTATAGTAATATTCTGCAAATATAATAAAAAAATCTTTATTTATTTTTTCTAAAGTAAATATTTTTGGTTATAATTATCAGTGATAATAATACTTTTTAATAATAAAACTTTTTATATTTGTTTAATCTCATTTCAAAGGCTATATATCTTGCTAAAAACGTGTGATGATTTAACAAAATTTTAAAATATTAGTTCAATTTTAGGTTTGTTTAAAAAAGAAAAAAACGTCAATATTAGACAATAGACATATGTGTCGATATTGCGGACCTAAGCTGATTAATCTAATAAGAAATCTACGATTCAGTAGAAATATATATGGAAAACAAATCTTTAAGGAAAGTTCGTCTTTCTATCAGATTTATCAGAAATTTATCAGAAAGTGATTTATCCGCACTATGAAATTGATTTTGACTCAAAACATTAAAATACATGTTACCTTACTGGATTCCGTCAGAACTTTTCTACCAGAAACTGTTGAATTCGAAACTGATAGAGATATTTGAAAATAAATTTTCATCATACCAAACAAATCCCACCTGACCCACATATCAAACTTCCTCAACTAAACTCCATCAAATCTAGAAATTGTTCTCCGGCTTATTAAATCACTACATTCATATTTATCTCTTTCTCTCTCACCTCTCTCTCAAAAAAAAATGACATTCCGAGAATCATCCACGCACTTCGTAGTATAATAAGAAACCTCATAGGCAACGATTCTCCCCGATGTCAGAAACGGGGTGGGGCTTGGGTCTATCGAAGGGGGTGAATCCCCTCGCAACAAGATGCGTGGGGGTCCCTTTCATAGTAGGGGGAGACGAGGTAGTAGGGGGTGAGGTGGTTATAGTAGGGACTGTTCGCTAAGGGTCGTATAGCGCGTAGGAGGGATGCTGATTTGGAAACGTTGGCTATTCTGGCGCATCCCAAGTTCCAACCAGCTAATAGCTATAGTGATACTGCTCTATATCACAACTCCCTTTTCTCCCACCCTGCTTGCTCGCTCATAGTGGGGTTGAAAAGAGGCGGGGTGACATCAGCCACGCCGGCGGCTCGCGTATCCCGTTGATACGGCGGGTCGAGGGCGAGGGGGAGTAAGATCGGTCAGGACTGGAGAGGCGCAGTCAGACAGTCAGGCAGCCCGCCCGGCAAGCAAGGAAGGCAGCCAGTGCAGCAGCCAAGACCACTAGATCCGTTCGGCTTACCGACTTAGAGACTTAAGCCGACAGGCAGTCCGAAAGGCTCAACTGGCTAAGCCTAGACGACCCGACCCACCAACTCGGCTACTGCACCACCTACTTCGTCAGGCCACCTACGACCTACCTATCTACCTGTCACGCTTCCTCTCTCTCTTGACCGCGTGTGTTGGAGAGCCGGAGCCGCGTAACCTTAACCTCGTGACGGGCTCCTTAACCTCGATCCTCCCGACGGGGTAGGCCCGATAGAAGTCCGACGCGTCCATAATCCCCCAGTCACCGAAGCGCGCTCTCAGGAAGTCTACATCCAAGTGGCTTTCATCTCGCGAGTGTCGGGAAGTTTCAGTGTTCAAGTTTTAAAAGTTGTTGACTAAGTTTGGCTCATATCGCCTGGTTAGTATCACCTGAAAAGAGTTGTCAGGCTAGAAATTGCCTGAAGATACATTGCATAATATACGAAAAGTTCCCTAACTGGTGTCATATTCGGTAAAAGATGATCCACAAGGATTAAGAGAAGAAATCACTCCCGGATCATCATCGAGAAGCTGGTACCACCTGGAAACGGTTGTCCGTTCCGCCCAAATTGCTCAGTTCGACTGGTTCCACCTAGCAGGTGATTGTCCCTCGATTGTCAGATATTGGGAGGATTTTGCGCTCTTTTGCGGGAGTGGGGATCCACGTGACAGTTGGCGGACAAGAGACTCAGGTGTTTATCTAGTTGACCAGCTGTCGATGGAGAGGCACAACACGTGTTCGTTGTTTGGTGATAAGGTGCTAGCTGCTCTGACAATGGTGAGACAGTGATTGTTCAATAGTGATTACCTGTGGAACTACTCATCGGAGAACAAGTGTTCATTCTCCTGGGTTTTGGAAAGTGATCTTTCGGTACGAAAGTGATCTTTCGGCAGGAAGGTGATCCTTGAGGAGGTGGTTGGAACCGTCGGCACGACGTTAACGTTTTACAGTATGGAGCGCGGCGGGGGCGGGGGAAGCCTCGAACTCGCCGGCGGTGGTGGAGGCAATGGAGAACTCTGTCTCCAGGACCTGGTGACCGGTTCGGCTGCAGGATTGTCGGTACAACATCATCAGCACGTGGCTGCCGCAGCCACGATGGCAGGATTGCATGCTGGTGATCATCTTCAGAATTCGATGCAGCATCTCGATGTGCACGGAAATCATCATGATACTTCGATGCTCCACAGCTCGAACCATCAGGTTCATCATGAACCATTGGAGAAACTTAAACGTGGTGAGTCGGTCACAATACTATTACGACTCAAGATCTATTCTTTCTTCAGCACCATTTTTGTCTTGAATACACTATATTTAGTATATTATCGTTCAAAATGGGAAGACAGAGGTTTTATGATATTCATATTACTGTATCAAAAGTTTAATAGTCTTAACATCCTGTGTGTTATTTCCAATAACCGCATCGATGGGAAATTTAAGTTTCCGCATGAGAAGATATATATGTGTTATGATTGTGGGTATTGTGAATCATTATGTAGATAAATATTTGAATATAAATGAGGGATAATAATAATAATAAGAAATTTTGTTTTTCGTGTATCCACTGTCATCTCAAGTAAATTTGCCTCTCCCCTCTCTTCTATAAAAGTCAAATTCTTTCTTTGGCAATATAAAACACTCTTTCAATCTTTCGAATGAAAAATATTATATTTTAACCTGAAAACCACTATATATTGATTTCTGATACGCAAACTCTGTTTTCCCCATTTTGACACGAAGATAATTTAAAACACTGAGACATTTTTATATGTGAAATCGGAGATCGCGCGCGTTCATAATCCTCTATAGTTTTCTAGTTGAGGTTTCGAAATTACCATGAAATATTAGATTAACTTAGTTTCTTATTTTCTCGTTATGAAATTTGATTTCAAATAGCATTTTTACAATATTTGAATATAGTCTCTTACATAACTGAAAGGAAAAGTTGCTTTTCACCAAATATCAATATTAAACTAAAACGATTTCTTTGTAAACTGTATTCGATATATATGTGTTTCACTTATATATTCTTTTCCCTCATTGAGCACTTCGCTTCAAGCATTAACAATTTTTGTAAATATTAAAAAATGTCCTTTTCTTTTCTCTCCTGACAAAGAATCTTTTTCTATATTGTTGCCAACATTCTAATCAATTTTCAAGATGTGTGTGGATGGATGTCGCCACTTTTTTGTCGTCACTATAATTTAGACAGTTGTATAGATAAATTGATTAGATTTATAAGGTTCATTCGCACAACTATCATCTCAAAATTTACAACAAGATTAAACAGTCTTTAAGTTATATTGGCGACAAAAAACCCTGACATACATCTATTCATCCATCCACACATATAAATATAAACACATACATACATCCGACATTTAAGTATTAACTGAAGAAAGTTTAAGTAAATTGTTTTTAAAGTATTAGAAAATGTAACGACTACAAAGCTTCCTCTATGAAGAAGCAAAAAATGACGATATAAATTCTTTTGGGCATATCAAATTGACTAATGTAAAGATGGGGAGATTGGACGTCATTTGATAAGATATAGTTTGCAAGAGATAATTGAAGTTAATTAAAACGTAAACAGTGAATTTTCCGTATATCGTTATTTATGTATATAGCTATTTACTTTTGAGTGATAAGCTATTTTTCCATTTCCTTCAAGTTATTATAAGTTTACGTGAGCAGGCTAAAAAATGTATGATACCTTAATAATAATAAACCCATCTTTCGTCTTAAAACAAGACTATATTCTGTGTAGGTGTTATTGTCTATAAAAAATGATATTGCAGGATTGTTAATACCTTATTTATATATTTCGGTTCTCTTATGTGTAATAGATAATATTGCTATTGCTGTGTCTATTATGCTATGCTATGGCTATGATATTATATACTATTCGATATTGACATATATCGAAGGTCACTTTCCCAAATTAGAATTATCAACATCCTATCAGAAATGACAACTACTTATCGAAACTTTACGCCGTCATCCGTCTGAAAATCGAATTGATAACATTGTGTTGGCGAAATGATGTATCAGATTTGAGTGTATCCGTCGCTAGTGGCTTTTGCGACGGCTGATAACTTGATGCCGCTATTTCAATCTTTTAAAAAAAATATTTAAATAAAAGTCGAATGAAATTCTGAAAGATAGACATAGCATATAAGTCAGGAGAATAGTTTCATTTTTAGTAAATATATTATTTCTCTCTCTCTAAAATATGTTAAGGAAATCTTCAGTCAATCGCTTTTTAATGTCATCATATTCCGCTATCTTCTTTTACGATTTAACAAGAGACAAATCCTCAATGCGAAAAGAAAGACGCTTGCACGGAAAAGTCTTCTACATTTGTGACGGAGAAGCTGTAACGTTTTTGTCAGATGTCAGATAAACACAGATAAAGTTTTAGTACAGTCAACCGACATAAGAGACATACGTGTGATAGCGTTATAACACTGTTGGTGCGAAGCAACCTGATAAAATTTTTATTTCGTTTACCATCATTAGACGTCATCATACATTAGGCGTATTCTACACTAAAAAAATATAGATATAGAGAGTAATCAAGAAAATAATGTTAAATTTGCCCTAATTACTATCAATTCAAGTATTGTAATAAGTTTCTGATTGAACATCTTCTGATTATTTTAATAATCAGATGTATCACGTATTTACAATCAATTTTATCTTCTGGAATTGAAAGACCCATGCCAAAAGACGAAACTAAATAGTGGATCGTTTTACTAAGTCACTACCTGACAAACGGAAATCCAATGCAATTTGCGACATCCCTGTTTTCGATTAGAGGAAAAAAAGTATTTTCAAATCCACTCGAATCTAGAGCATTTCGAAGCGGACGAACTACGAAGACGTCCTCTGTGGCGCCGCCGCCACCTGTTTTGTGATTCATTAACTCACCGGCTTATCGGGATAAGGTAGACTTATCCGGGGCTCGAACCCGACACCGCGGCTAAACCCGATCTTATTCCAATGACATTCTACCTATTCCCGTTACAGTTTCAGCCCCAGTTTCCGCTTTTCTCACTCTCTCCCAGGACATTGACTCTTTTAACTCACATTTTTTCACTTAACGTTCATTTCCCATTATTCAGACAGCAAATAAAAATGGGCTTATAAATGTCTCACAGCTTCGTTATTTATATTTTAATATATTTAACTTGAATTATTAATCAATGTTTAATGCAACTAATAATGATTAGTACAGATTATTACAAACCATGAAATAATTCCCTGGTTTTATCATAATTTTTCTTGTATTTTCCTTTTCCGGCTCTCTTTGTCTGTGGGAAACAATCCCCAGAAAAATGGTGTTAAAAATCTCGAAGGCATGAAAAGGTGCGACAATAAAGTACCGATTAGTACCAGAGCTTATAAAGCTCTCAGCCTCACTAATTTAACGTGTACGTAGGGAGAAAATTTCCGGACCTCAATATTGAATTTTCCGCTCGATAAAGTCGTGATTAAACCGCACCTGAAGGCAGGTCAGTGAAAGTCTTTTTCAAAAAATCAAATGATATTTGTTCATATCACCTCAACTATAGACAGCGATTTGTTTGTAATCACTCATTGGATACGTGTTTTTTTACTTTGATATATATCAGAAGTGCATAACCCTTTTTCCAGACGAACAAAGCATGATTTATTTATATATTTTTGTCATTCCGAGCTTCACTCGATCCATCAAAATCTGGAATTTTGATAAATTGAATCTCTTGCATTCCTTTGTGCCATCAACACAATTATTGAAACCTAAAGGAATCTACCATCTCATTCTGAGTTAGTAAAACTTTGAATAATCGAAATAATTTCATATGATTCACAATGAGTCTTTGATATTGCATCACTATTATCAGTAATTTCAATAGATTTTTATTTTAAGTATTTTAATTTTAATAGGAAATTACCATTAATATTCTAGACAAAGCAACATTATAATTACGAAATGCTAATTGAGATGAAACTTCATGCTGGTCTTCCCCGGTTTGGATACAGATACTGTCTTATCTAATCTGGTGTCATGATAATCTCTTTTCTGATTTCTCCATTTCTCCAAAATGTATCTGACTGAGGAATCTGGTTTCCCATTCGGTCAATAAGAATGTCAATATTTTGTCAAAGGGGCAACATACGGTCAGGTTTGGCATTTCGATTCAAGCCCCCGTGTCATTAACTACCCTTTTATTATAGCGAAATCTCACCGTCGGATGGCAGATGCGACCAAAGTCAACCCTTGTGCGTTCTCTTAATGGTGTTGACAAATTGCTTGGCTAGCCACGTCTCCCTGGGGATGCGACTGCCATATCCTTCCGTCCACAAACTTACGAGCCTTTAGAAACAAATTCACCCTATGCAGTCTACCCAAAACGACGGGTTTCGGAAAATCCGCAGTTACTATTTATCCAATGAAAACCACATATTCTTGTGTCAATAATCAAATCTGGCCGAGTATCCAAATCAGGCTTATCTTCCAGCCCCCTCTTGGAAATTTGAGAGTATCAATATTTATACAAAATTATCTTATATATTTCGCTAATCTGAAATTTTGAATAACGAACTTAAAATTCCTTGAAATTTCTGCTAGATCTTTTTTATTTTTGAAAGAAAAAACTGCTTCAGAATTAACAAAAGTTAAAAACATATTATTTGCATTCATCTGTGTTAAATCCCTTATATGAAATCTCATTAAATCCCGCCAGATTACTTAAAATTCCATAAAAACCCAATAACTTTCATCAAATCCCTTAAGTCTCTCGAAATCTTGTGAAATTCAAATAAATTTAGTAAGACCCCTTGAGGCAACTTCTTTCTTTAAAAAATAAATCATAGAAGAAACTTATAATATTTTTAACTAGAATTAATAGTAAGGGCATATTTAACATTATTTTCTAGTTGGAATAACCAGAATTATCGTTATTCTATAACTATCAGCACTTTTTTTTTTTTTGTATATTATAATCGAAACGAGATTTCGTGAGTCGTTGCACGTGTAGCAACCGAGACGATGAATTGATCAGGCAGGCCGACCCCGATTTTCCAGCTCGATTTTCCCGATTACCCGGACAATCACCGACTTCTTAAGCAGAGGGGTTTCCTGCCGCAGGATCAACATAGAAATGAACTGATTTCCTTCCCATTATCTCAGCTGCCGCAAGACAGGTTCCTGGATACTCTTCATGATCGCATATAGTTTGTATACTCAGAGGGTTCCTCTGAGCAGTTTACAAGGCCTAGCTCTCACTTGAGACAGAAAATTAGGGAAAGGAAGAGGAAAGTTTATTTTGTCTTCTTTATTCACGCCTACCAACGAACCCGGCCGATGATATTTTTCCAGAGTGTGAGAAACTCGAAAATAAGATCATCACTCGTATCAGGAAAGACGCATTGCTTCTCTAGAATTTCCTTTCAAAATACAAGTGTAAATGTCACTGTGAAAAGATACTTACATATATATAGTGTATAATCAGAAGGTTCACTCACACCAAGTATATATAGTTTTTAGAAACTTAACTGTGAATTTCTCAGGAGTTTTCTTCAATCCATAAATGCAATTTCATATCAAATACAATCACTTCATCACAATCAAGATTTGTAAATGTGCTACCTAAATCGGTCAGTGACACTTACAAAAATTGCAAAGTTCATCCTCCAGTGACGTGTCTATCTAATCCTTACTGATCTCTAACAACAGTACGCGTCACATGCTTCGTCTACAAAACACAGACAAACTTTTCACAGTTAAAAATCATGTAGAAGGAAACATTTTCATTAAACAAAAATTAATTAAGAATTTATTAAGTATTTCAAGATATTTCTAGAGCTTGTGACAGATTGACGGAGATTAAAAAAATGGCTAAAGTTCGCAAGCACTTTCAAGGTATCTTTAAAAAATCCTCAAGACAATGTTTGGGAGCTTACAATCTTGATAGTAGTAATTAGTGGTGGACTAATAAAGAGAGCAGAAGTCCCAGCTGCTTCTCAGGAAATCCCATAAAAGTGTAACGTAAATTCACGACGGAACAGCACGAAGTTAAGTTTTGGGGATTTCTTGTGTCCGGCAATTTGTTTAGTTTGAACTTGACATAAAGACCACATGGAAGCGATACGTAACCCGAGACCCTCGAATACGTATAGGTTGTACACGCCGTGACAAGGGTGGCATTTCGGAAAACCGAGGAAGATCGGCGAAAAACGTGCGGGCATATAAGTATACACAGTAACACAGACTGCTTGGCGCTGACCCTCCCGAGTCATAATTTTCAAAACACCGGGGGTGTCGTATTCCAGACTCTAGTCCCGGTCCTTGACAGTTTCGTTCTCACACATTGGCATGCTCTCTAGGAACACCATCCCCTTCTTTCTCTCTATAGCACTTTTTTCCCTTAGTAATTCATGCCTCGAATCCCTCTCTTTCCGTGGAAATTGAAATCAGGATATCGAAAATCAAGAGTGTCTTTTCCAATTCTTTGAATTAACGGCATATGGTAATTAACATAAGAGCATATTAAGTTTCGACAACTTTACGTTCAGAATCTACATCTACATATATATATATATATATAAAAGTTGAATGTCTATATGATATATGTAGTATGTACTATGTATGTGTTCTCCAAATAGGCATCCACAAATATACCCTCGAACCTATTGAATCCAAACTCTTCAGGGCATCATAAATTTATCTTAAAGATTTAAAAAAAATGTAAAACACTTAAAATAACTGGAAATATTATTTAAATCCCCTAACAACTTTTTATTCTGACTTTTTTCTTGTGAATATTTATTCCATAACACGATCTAATTATTCTCATTTTGGCTACCTGCTCCCTCCCATATCTAGAAATTGCCAAGTTGTGGGACCAACTGCGCCTTCTATCAAATTTCAAAGGGTCTATTAATCAATGCGTGTATTTTCGAGGATGCCAACGATCGTTCTAGTTAATTTTGTCGCGGTCCTGCGGTTATTTATTCACTAGCCATCAACGTGGAAAAAAAGAACTCTACGGCCTCGTCCGTAGTGGGAAGAGTGTTGGTTTCAAATAGACAACAAATACCGCATCGCATGGCTGTGATGTTAATCGTTCCGGTCGTTCAGTTTCATTTCGTTTAGTTATATTTGGTTTCCACGAGGGCGGCATGGAGGAGAGACGTGGTTCACAATTAGTCCGCACATAACTCCGTCTGATTTAGAGCGACGACGTCCCGTCGTTGTTTTGGGGCTGGCGTGTCACTCTTTCAATATCGCCAAATGTACATGATTCATGAATACGAAGTAGATTCATTTATATTTCTCAACGATGTACATCTTCTTTCTCAGGCTAACTTCTTCTTGACTTAATATTTTCACAAATCTTGTTTTAAAAGATAATTGAGGATGTGATCGATGTCAATACTCGTATAACTCGAATCTACATCATTTTTGATTTTACACTGATATCTTAAATCACGCTGTCGGCCTGAACATCTGTTTTCCATACAGAAAATGATAAGTTTCTCTTTAAAGTGTAGAAAGGGGGTCTCACGAGGGTTGGTTTTTTTTTTTGTGAAAGAAATTCTAGCAACATCATTGAATACGAGCTGCCCTGCTGTGTTCCGAGAGATTTAAGACACAGGATCGATTGACAATTAGGCTAAAGACTGCCATGGATTTTTGGGGCGTGAAAATCGATCCCCCAAAAAATCTACGAGGGTCAGATGACCTCCACCCTTCTTGTCAAACATTTCACACTCTTCTTAGCCCCAAGACAGTGAAACGTTCTTCTTCCAGGAAGGAAAAATATATATCTCTTATATCTTAAGACTTACACAAATTTTCCAGTCGAATGACTCGAGCTGAATGAATTTTCATTGTTAAAAGTTTTATTGAGGGAAAAGTGATCGTAAGAAAAGAAAAGATGTTGGTGTAGAAATAAAGAAGTGAAAAACAGAAGGCAAAAGGTAATGATGGGCAATGGAGCGAAGAGGGGGTCGTCGTAATTCACGAATTTATCACTTTTCTTCTCGCTTAAAGTAACTTTATGCCAAAGACAAAGCGAGACCTGTCATGCAGAAGGAGAGGAGACGAAGAGGAACGAATATCTCAGCTGTTCAGTGCATTTTTACCCCGAGTAAACATATATTAGCGACCGCTAATCCTCCTGTATTTTACGGGCGGCTGTGCATGCGACATCTCTGCGTAACGGTACTCATTCCCGTTTACGCATTTTCTATTTAGCTTTCGAGGAAATCTCTACAAAAAATTGCATTCCTCTGTCCCGCTCTTGTGAAAAGTATAAAAAATGTGTCAGAAGATTGCAAGTTATATGCATTAAATGAAATAACTTGTAATGTCAAAATTCAAAAGCCAAAAGACAAGTTAAATTCAAACAATGGTAATTCTTATGACTTGTCTGCATATGAAGCATTATATCATCTAATGGGAATTTTATGCCCAAGTATGAATAAAACAACACGTGATGTAAAAACGGTGGGTGTTTAGTGGGGCGTATCGTGGTGTAACTCAATGACGAAGAGAGTTATGGGGTCGCAAAAACATCGTTCGCTTGCAGCTGCAATATGCCGGAAAACTCTCATGAAATTCTTTAGGCATGAGATTCTCATATTGGGGGAAATCATGTCGAGGGACTAACTCATTTTCATGTCACCAAATTTTGGAATAGAGAAATAATAATTAATGACAATGCTGCATGTCATGCATTTTGCGGCTTTTGTTAATAATTTAATTTCTTAAAGTTGCTTAAAATCTCTTTAAATACTTTAAGACTTTTGAGACATTTCGAGGAATTTCAAGAAATTTCAAGAGGTTTTTAGGAATTTTAAGGGATATCGGCGATTTTTAAGTGAGTTTTACAAAATTCAAAATATTTTTAGGATTTTAAAATAATTTCGTAAAGTCGATAGGTTTTGTAAAGATTGTGAAAGTATTTGTGAAATGTTAGGAGAGTTCAAAAGTTTTTTAGAAGTTTTAAGGGAATTTAGATGTTGAGAAATTTCAAGAGGTTTTTAGGAATTTTAAAGGATATTGGCGATTTGTAAATGAGTTTTACAAAATTCAAAATGTTTTAAGGATTTAAAAAAAATTTCTTATAGACTAGAGATTTTGTAAAGATTTCAAAAGTATTTGTAAAATTTTAGGAGATATCAAAAGTTTTCGAGGAGTTTTAAGGGAA
>JAUESI010000036.1:6728702-6754422 GCA_032275145.1 Synergus laeviventris
AGAGATTTTGTAAAGATTTCAAAAGTATTTGTAAAATTTTAGGAGATATCAAAAGTTTTCGAGGAGTTTTAAGGGAATTTAAATGTTTAGGAATTTCAAGAGGTTTTTAGATTTTTAAGAGAATTTTCTGATTTATAAAAACTGTGCAATTTTAAAGATTTTCATGGAATTGGATGAGATTTTTAATAATTTAAATTGATTTCAGAGAATATAATTGGATTTTAAATGTTATCCTAAAATTTTAATGAATTTAAAAGTATTTCAAGAGATTTTTATGACTTTAAACATATTTTCTGGAATTTGGAGGATTTTAAAACTTGTCAGGGAATTTTATTGAGGGATTTCAAATATTTCAAATTTCAATATACAAACATATTATATTGCTCCCAATTATAATAAAACTAATTTTCTTTTTCGTGCCATTGGAACCCAAAAGTTGATTCTATTTAAGATACTCGTTTTTACTGTGAATGAATGACCTTTGAAAGTCATTCCATCACTTCACGACCTTCAAAAGGGCCAGAATATCCCAAAAGCCAATGAGTCCTTTAAATATAAATACTACAAATGATACATCATTATAGAGAGGGAAATGGTCCGGAAAGCTCGTGCCGTGCTTGGTCGACTATGCATTTAATCCGAGTACTAAAAAGTATAGTAGTCTGAATGTGAAGGCGGTATAGTACTAATAAATGACTTCCTTAGGAAGCCAAGGATTAGGAGATTAGGATGGTTGAAGCCCGGTCTCTTTAAGATCTACGCAGCCGAGCAGTCTGAGCTCACAGGTGCTACTGCCACGCGGTCGTTCTTCAACCCCTGACGAAGTGACGTCATTCTATTTAGGGGACGTCTTTCTCGTTGCTTCAATAATTATTAGCTTCGGGGTCATGAGGGGGATTCCACGTAAAAACCGTTTAAGAGCTCAGTCGAATACATGACATCTTTTCTTTCAAGAAATAATGACCTTCCCCTCGAGGAAGAATATATAATACAGTTGGAGAATCTTATTTCCTCCATAGCACAGCTTAAAAATAAGGCTCTTGCTATTAGGAGTTCTAACCTACGACAGAGGTGTCTTGTTTCGAGGGATTAAATGGTATTTAACATATCTTCACGAGAGATAACTGACACGCGACTATTCAGTTCAGATATACTTTATCTCGGGTCTTTGACAGTTGACATGCTCGATTTGAAACATGTGTGTTCATTTTTTAAGGCAGTGATTAGCATTTCATGGGAGTTTACTTTTTTCTCTTGTTTTTGAGAGTTGCCTAATCCATTATGCAATTGCTTCGAAGTTATGCAACTTACAAATATGAAATACAAATACCAATATAAAATTATGAAAATTTCGTTAGAAATTCTGAAACGCAAACAAAGAAGACATTGCAAGAGGTTCCAATATATGTTACAGTTTGGGCGCAAAGTGACTTTCGTGATGATACGAATGGAAGTCTTGCTAGGCTTGATTCATCGGGTCACGGAGCTCATACCCCCAGTGGAAGCACCCCGAGTACACCAGGTGCTACCCCCACGACACCCTCAGGTGGATTTTCGACAGCACAGTCACGAAATCGCACGAGCAACTCACAAAGGCCGGATATTCGGAAAGGTACATAAGAATAAAATGATCATGAAACACTATTGAATCAGTAATATAAATAAGAATTAATAAAAAATAAAGTAAAAATATATGTATAAAAGTCCTCGAGTGAAGGAGGCAACCCTCTAAAATGACATTACAAAGACGATGGATGGAGAAGGGTGTATCCGCGGTTTGTTTGCATGCTCGGTTGGCACTTAAGTGCCAAAGGTTACACCAAATCCCCGCAAATTGAAATATCCCCAGAGTCTTAAATTTCTAGTTAACAACAACAGAGACAGTTTTCTCTTCACTTGTGTTGTCCTTTGACAAGAGGAAAAATGTACTACTTCAATTTGTACATCTTATCTTGGAATAAACAGAAAAATGAGCTAAAAAGTGTCAGAACATGTGTACAATTGTGATCAGAAAAAATATGCAGCGATAGCGCTTCCCTTTGATAAAATAGAATCAGTCATTACTGTTTGCATATGTCAATCACTCAACAAACATCAGCTGAAAAGTATCAAACCTATTCGATCAATATTGGAATTTTCGAATATTATTCTTTTCATAGTATTTAAAGCACTTGGAACATGACAGACTCTTGGGAATTGTACATACCTATAAATTATAATCATAAAAATCCTTTTAAAATCCATTTAAAATCCCTTAATTCTAAAGCGGCGAATATAATAAATCCAATTAACCCATACGTTTCAGATTTCTAGATAGTGAGGATTATTTTCGATAAAATTGCAAGCACTTTTTTATGATATTTCTTGATGAACTTGATGAAATGGTTACAATTGAGAACTTACATAGTTACAAACTTACAAAGAGTACCTGTCAGATAACTGATATTCTAACACATCCAGGTGTCCGCGCACCAGTGGAGGTAAAGCAAGAACTGGGGACAGTTGGTGGAGTTGTTACTACTGGAGTTGGGGTCAATGATACGGACGATAAGGATGGGAAAAAGAATAAGCGTCAGAGGCGGCAGAGAACGCACTTTACCTCGCAACAACTTCAAGAATTGGAGTCTACTTTCGCGAGGAATCGGTATCCGGATATGACGTGCAGGGAGGAAATAGCCATGTGGACAAATCTCAGCGAAGCACGTGTCAGGGTGAGTCAAGCAGAAACTTTCTTTCATTATTTATTACCACTACAATCATTTATACTGATTCTCTCACATCATGATATTTATCTCACAATTTATCTTCTTGATGAAGAGAGTACTGACGTCAGAGTATTTTTGTATCTTTCATGATCATTTCTTTTTGGCACTTCTTCATCTATATCGATCATAAAAATATTTAAGCAGGCGCCATAAAGATCAAATTAGTTCAAGTGCTTCGTACAGGTTTTCGATTATGTGAATTTTTTCTTCCTTTTCTGTATACTCACCAGAAGTCGCCACTCAACGATTCGCGATTAAAATTCGCATTCCTTCGCGAAACATTATTGATTTTAAATTCCAAGAGGAGAAGAGCACAGTGGTTACATTGAAGTGTATCAATTACTAGAACAACACTTTCAAGCTCTATACGTAACCCCCGAGTGTTTCAATTGCGGCAACGGGCAACGTAAACTTAATAGCTAATATGGTAATAAAAGGGGCCAGTGACTTTATATCGCATACGAGTTATTTGCCTGCAAAGCTTCATTAGCCGCAAAGAAATGTTCTGTGTAATTTGAATATGCCGATTTCAGTTTTAATTGCTTCTGTTCTTGACCATTCCATTTTCCCTAGAATTTTCAGTGTATCAAAAAGTATAATCCGAGTTTCGTCGATCTTTTTTCGACTCCTTAACCGAGTATTTAGAGAACTGTCCGATTATATGGGGGCTGGAATCGCGTAAAGAAAGTCGCGCGCGCGTATTTGTGCGAGACGAGTAGCCCGCAAGGGAGGATTGCGCCGGTAAGCCCTGTGGATTTATTAGAACCACACTAGTACCACGGTGTTTTCCCGCCACGGCAGTATAAGCCATGTACCGAAATGCTCGAGATATCCTTATTCTGTTGGTGCATGGTCGACGCTCGTTCGCAAACTGTAACGCTGTCTAAATTTTAATTTAAATCCTTTAAAATATTTTGAAATCTTGTGAAATTCCTTGATATACAATATATATAATTTACCTTGTAATCTAAAATTTATCTTGTATGTGGTTTTTTGATTAAATTTGTATACAATTTAAAACCTTTTTCTTGAAAATACATATATCTTTTCACTGCACACTTTGAAATTCTTACTAAATTAAATACTACTCAACAAGTTGAGGCCGTTGAAATGAACATATTCGTAATCTTAAGACAAGTACATTTAATTAAATTACATTTTTAAAGTTTTCCAGAAATCTAAAGAAATTTTTCAAAATTTATTAAAATTTTAGAGGTATAGTTTTCATATAATTTCCACGAATTTTATAAAATTTGATTTGTCGATTTCATTGGATTTTCAGAAATTTTAAGGGATTTAACGAGATTTCATGAGATTTTAAGTAATTTTAAGGGATTTAATAATATTTTGTTGAATTATAAGAAATTTTAAAGGATATTAAGTGATTTTACTAAATTTAAAGGAATTTCATGTATCAGTCATACGGAAATTTTTTTTCGATGCAAAATTAAAGGTTTTTCGCAAAGAAAACGTTACTTCTTCCTTTCGAAAAAAAACGACATAATATAATCAAAAAACAAGAAATGTCGACTTTTGTTAAACTGGAGCCTTATACTCTCTCAATCTGAATTAGTTAAATTTGCTTATTAGTAATTAGTAAAAAGAACAAAATAAATGAATTATAATAGTAACACACATTCAATGAAATATCTTACAAAATTTTAGATCCCTTAAAATTTCGAAAATCTTTTTATATCGCTCAAAATTCAGTGAGGAACTTTAAAATCAAGGATTTTCTTTAAAATACTAGAAACTCCTTAACATTCCATGAAAAAATTTGTATACCCCTTAAAATTTAGAAAAATCTTTTAAAATTTATAAAAATCTATTTCAATCGCTTTAAATTCTGTGAGGAATTATAACATTCACTAAAGTTCGTTAAAATTCTTGAAAAATTTGTCAAAATCTCTAAAATAATTTCTAAAAATGTCATTAAAGTTCTAAAAATTACTAGACACCCCTTAAAATTTCGAAAAATCTTTTTAAAGTCACAAGAGTCTTTATAAATCGCCCAAAATTCGGCGCAGAACTTTAAAATCAATTTTCTTTAAAAACCTTTAAAAATTTGTCAAAATTTCTGAAATTCCTAAAAATACCATGGATTTTTTTTAAATTACTAGAAACCCCTTAAACATTCCATGAAAAAATTTGTAGACCCTTCAACATTTAGAAAAATCATTTAAAATTTATAAAAATCTATTTCAATCGCTTTAAATTCTGTGAGGAATTATAACATTCACTAAAGTTCGTTAAAATTCTTGAAAAACTTGTCAAAATCTCTAAAATAATTCCTAAAAATGTCATGAAACTTCTAAAAATTACTAGACACCCCTTAAAATTTCGCAAAATCTTTTTAAAGTCATAAGAGTCTTTATAAATCGCCTAAAATTCTGTGAGGAACTTTAAAATCAAGTTTCTGTAAAAACCTTTAAAAATTTGTCAAAATTTCTGAAATTCCTAAAAATACCATGGATTTTCTTTAAATTACTAGAAACCCCTTAAACATTCCATGAAAAAATTTGTAGACCCCTTAAAATTTCGCAAAATCTTTTAAAACTCATAACAGTCTTTTTAAATCGCTTAAAAAATTACCAACATTTCTAAACGACTTAAAAACCTCATCAAATTTTTTTAAATTCCCCAATAATCTTTTAAATTCTCTGAAACCCCTGAAAATGTCCTAAAATTACTAGAAAAAAATAACTACTTTAAATTACTAAAAAAAAATTACAACTCAGAAAGAACAGAAGGGAAATTTTCTTGCTTTTAACTTTCAAAACTGCATAAAATTGAATTTTGTCGCATCGAAACCAAAGAAGGTACAATAAGTTGACATATAACCACACTCCTACGTTCTCTCGCAACTATTAAAGCCATCTAGAGTTTGGATAATTGGAGAGTTGACACTGATTACGCAGTAATGATCATGGATTTTTGGTCCTATACTGATAATACTAGCGGCATTAGTGCTGCATACTCCTCCTATATCGAACGCGCCAGATGAAGGGTTGGGAATGAGAATGGGAAATGGGGTTTGGGACGTTTGGGTATTCCAGGAATATAGGTGCTGGACACTAACCGGGATGGGAGTGAGGATTACTAGCGTCATCCGTATTCGGCGGGTTAGCGCCTGTCAGCGGCCAATGCCATCGGTATATATCAATTATTACAGTTGCAACGCTGCTACGTTACAGTCTACCGTCGCCGCGTATATTATCTCTGCGTATCCATAGCCGATTTGCATTTGCCGATGCGCTAACTCTACGTCACCGTTACCGGCTTAGTCGCTTAGCTAGCACTACTACCCTCTCGTACATTCTCATCCATCCTATATCATGGCTTAAACTTAGAATGTTAACCCATTTTTAACACAAAAACTGCACTATTGATCCATAAAAAAGTATGCAAAGATCAAGATTGATATTTGTATCAATATTACTATTGATTAACAATCGTTATAATATTACGTACCCTACACAAGGAAGATTAAAATCTGAGCAATTTTGAATTCTATCAAAAGACAAAATCCCCTGTGTAAACTATAAATGTAAACTAGCTAGCATAGCATCAGACTCGAGCGCTTTGCGCCGTCGCGTTGTGTGTGGTGCAACCAAACTAATCCGTCGATGGATTTATGGTCTTAATCACCGACGGATTATCTCGGACAGCCCGCGCCGCTGCCACGAACCGAAACATACGCCTGCCTCTTTGCAGATAACTATACTGCAACACCAGGCTTTCTCCCCTATGACATTGCGATTCGTCGACTTTTGTCCATTCGGGTTGGTCAGATTCCACGAAGCCACCCCCGCTTTCCCTACTCGACTATATAAATCATACATCGTATGATTTTCCACTGAATTGTGGTGAAGCACAAAACAAACAGTATTGAACATTTTTAGTGAATGCTTGCAATGAACAACTGATAATACTCAGGTACAAAAAAAAAACAACAATTTTCGGTATTTCAAATGAACATTTTTTCAACTTTAAGACAAGCAACATCTGAATTTAAAGGGACATTTTTAACACTTCATACATGGGATGTATGTTTTTTAGAAAAAGAGGATGAGTAGCTTTGCAGGCTGAATTCAGCTTTGGAATGACATGGAATAATGAGATGGAAGCTGGAGAAAGGAAAGCAGATTGTTGAATCGCATACTATTTATAAATTACGAAGAACTGGATCCAGAGCGGGCGGAGGCGGCATTAAAAATCACGTGTTTCGCTTGAGCTCATAATCTCGTATAATCTTTTGCAAAGTTGTTAATACTCGCGGCTTACGGGTGTTAATTTAATATCCATACAGGTGTGCCAACATTGAATATCCGAATCCCACTGGTACCACTCCTACTCTACGGGCCGCCGGCACCGCACCACACCGATAAAAAAATCCATAAAACTGCTCTCGCTCGACCATCTCTTCCGCACCCCTACTCCTCGTGTGTGAGCAGTTTTGTATCGTTTCGCAATTTCACGTCGCATTCCAAACTCAGAGAGCTCTAATGCTCATTTAGTTCCTCGTTTACACCTGATTCGAGTATCTAGACTTCTGATCCCACCCAATTAGATATAATACCAGCACTTTTCTAGGAGCTTGATTAAAAATATACAGGAAAAACAATTCGATCTGCTTTATAAGGACATGTCGCAATTATCATAAGAGCAATTTTTGTTTCGTCAACTTTTGGATCAGTTGGATCAAACAATGAGACTTGAAAAACATTATTTACTGTAAGATTAGTATATGATCTGTATTTCATTTCAATGTTTACTAAATTACACAAGGAATATATTTCTTTAAATACTTTGTGTAGAAAATTGTTAGGCCTAAGAAAGCATTCATGTCATGTTAAATTCTCTCTTTGGACTTTGGACAGTGGACAGTGGACATATTTATGTTATTAGGTCCAACTTGTTCAAGCTCCTCTTAGAGAGTTGGTTTCCATAAATCTTCTATTCTGATCATAACAACTTGACTAATTTGACTCGAGTGCTTAACAGCGACATAATTTTGACTTATAAACATCCCGAGAAACTCTGAGATGTAACTGGTTTCTGAGAAAAGGTCTCAAAATTGATAGAAAACGATTTTATGGATTGAGTAGAGAGTAGAAAATTCGTGGCAATGTAAATTTAGATCGGGTGGGCGACGTTGTCTTGTGCTATAAACAATATCACTGAATCAAGGATATGAGTAATTTCAGTATATGTAATCCATATTTATTAAAGCTTACTTCTTCAGATAAAAATAAATTTTTGAATGTGGTTTGATCGTTTGCAGAACTTATTTGAATATGGAATGACGAATCGCCTTCAGATCGACTTCTCAGATCTTTTATTTGACCTTCTTATGCATCATACGTATGTACCCGGAACTCGCTAAATGCGTACCGATTTACGGTTGCTGAGCATTTACTGGACGTGGCGGTTTTTACTGATCCATCTTGACGTAGTATAGTGAGATTTATGGAGATTCTGTAGCTGATGTCAGATATAGGAAAGATAGGGGAAGAAGAGCAAGAGGGATAGAAAATGATAGGAAAAGTAAAGAGAAAAAAGAAAGCAAAGCAAAAAAAATAAAACAAAGAAAGCTAAGAGGGTGGCAAAAGTGTTGCGAGTGTCTCTCGTCGGGGGGTGGATTGGGGGTAGAAAGAACTAGAGAATAAGAACTAGGGGAGTCTCCGCATTCATCCTGGCGGCCATCATGGCTCCTTATCATCAACGCGCGCATCTTTTACAATACACAAAAGTTTTCTGAAGTCAAATAAATTATAATATACTATATAGGCAAGCCAACACGCGCGTTACGCGTGCGATTATTTTGTTTTACTTCTTACAACTTCAAGTTATGAATTGACTTAAAAATAGTCAATCACATTTGAAACAATAATATATGTTTTTTCTGCTCGATTGAGGCAGAGAACACTGTAAAAATATCTGCTTTGTTGTCATAAAACCTGCATTCAATAAATCTCGAGATAATAAAGTATTATCTTTTTATACCACTTTCATCACATCGCACTGAAACCTTTTATCAATGTCTTGATCAAATAACAAATTTTCGCAGTTCATCGTTGCATTCGTATGATGCAAAACAAGGAAATTATAATTCTACACCGCGGCAATCATTTTCACATTCAATCAAACAAAGTCCATCTACTGATAACTGTGAGTGCCTTGCACTTGCATTTTCAAATACATTATGGATGTGCAGTGTTTGTATCTTGCCGCATCGATATTTAATCGCTTCGTTATTAAGAATAATCCTATCTATGGGCGTAACTTCTCAATCATGAAAATCAAAAGCGGATTTAAATTTTTGTTTCGACATCCGCTCTTTATTTGTTATCAGGATTCATTAAAAAAAATACGTCATCTTGAGAGAATTGAAAAATTTGTTTACACATTTTTGAATGGACCCTAAATTTCACTAAATATGCATGTTAAATATTCATTACATTGTACCACTTGATTTTTAGTTTATACCAGATTTTAGAGCTTTTTTCAGGAAGATAAACGTGAAATTTATGAATCTTGATGATGAAAATATGCGAACGTTATATTTGCGAAAGATACAAAAAACAAACAAACCAATCCTTAAACTCACAACAGAATTTGATAGCAAAGCGAATAATTCTCACATCAATTTTCATAGCAATTCTCGGAATTTCTTTGTTGCCAATAAAACTCCAAAATATTCACTGCAGTTGTCCTTTGAAGAATTTAAAAGCCTGTACTTTATATTGCAACTGTAAATTATTACAGATAATATGTTAATAATTATAATCTGAGATATGGAATTGCATCCCGCGCATTCCTTTCCGGGTACGAATCGATTTGGAAGAAAGTCATCAATTATAATATCGTTTTCAAGAGAACGACGCGATATGACAGATTCAGTCAGTGAAAAATTCCTCCAACAAAACAACTTGCAAGACAGATTAAAATGATAGATCTAGATTAAACTCCCTTATCAGTTATCACTGACAGAGCTATTTACGTACAAGCTGTTAACATGAAAGGACACCGATATTGAGCCGCGTCGGCTGACGAACAAAGAATATCTACTGATTTTTCTTTCGTCGAGCAGGTATAACAATATATACACTGCAATCAATGTTTCATTTTTGTTATACATGATTCTTTACACAAAAAGTAAACATATTATGTTACTTAACACTAGTCTGGTTATATCTGCACATGTTTAATTTAAAATAAACAAAAGCGTGTTTTGAAAATTTGAAATCTTGAAATGTGGTGTACATCCAAAATTCGAGTAATACACTCTTAAAGTCCATCTACCCCAATGCTAAAAATCGTGAAAAAATTCCTTGTCATCAGTTTGTCTAAAGAAAATCCCAGAAAGTGAGTCAGAAGTAGGTATGCGGATGGTCGTGATGTGTTGGAAAGGTGCAAGGGTGGTTACGAGTTATGGATACTACCGCACTCCGACGTGGGGTCTTGTGGCGTCAAATCCTTGGCGAAGCCCCGGATATCCGGCGGCTCCTTCACGGAATTTATTTTTAATGAAGTGGCGCCGCGCGTCGCTGTCTCCAACATACCGCCTCTAGCTACACTGCTTAGTTTACCCTGTTTTTGGTTGCAGCCACGAAATACACCTCCGGGGGTTGCCACGATGAAATAAGAGGAAACGGGGGCTGAGAAGTAGAAAGAAAATGGGATCTTGGCAACTAGAAGGGAGAAGGTAGAAGGTAGAAAGAGGAAAAAGATGGAAGGAGGGAAAAGGTGAAAAAACGGAAGAAGGTTGAGGATGCGTATAGGCTTCTGAACGTAGGTGTGCGCACACGTCGAATAGATGGAGGGATGGTGGATAATATAATGATGGCGTCGCCGGGTAAGGTGGGGCGGGGCTACGAGGGGATCAATATTATCCTCCTCCACCTCGTTCCTCCCTCTACCCTTCGACCCCTTTTTGGCCGTTTCCAACTCTCACCCTCTTCGTCCCTTCCTCCGCATCCCACTCATCCACTCATCCTCCTCCCGCATCTTCCTCTACATCTGAACGCAGCCTCGATCCCCATTCTGAATTCCAAGCCGCGGAAAAACTTCTTCCACTCATACCATTTCTGATCCGAAACTATTGCAGCACGGGATTCACTCTCTATATCTCGAAACCCCAAGAATACGTGCGAAAAAGTTTTTCTTTTAAGGAAGAAAATGGCAAGATTATTATTTCATACCTTGGGTGGGCAAAGTTTGACCATCCTTGAACCTCATCATCATCTTACGGATGTGGATATTCTCACAGTCAACTGATCTGTAACAACCTGTACTGTTTTAGTTTCCACTGATTAAGGGACAAATCACTTAAGAATTAAAGGTTTAAGAAAACAACCCGCCATTTTCCACTTTATTGCTTTCTGCAACCTGCGTTTGTGAGAACGGAAGGAGACAGTGCATTAGGAACGTCTTGGCTAAGTAATCGTTATTCGATTGTCCGGCTTTTGACACTAAGGCGTGGGATCAGGTCGGATGGTCGACTGGGTTCGGCCATCTATCCCATAATAGCGCTCCAGGATAGGACAATGACACGGGAAGTTAGCAAAGGGCGGGGTGATTGATGAGACTCCCGGCCGCGGTCTCTCATTACAGTTATATAAGCTTCCGTAGATTGAGCTATGCCAAGGCTTACACGGTGACCGAACGGGGGGTCGTGATTCGATGAGGTTTTATTGCTCGCTTGACGTGACGTCGAGACCATTGTTCGGGTGCTCCATTGCACCCGGAAAACATTGGATTCGATTTATCGCATCCCAAACCGACCTCACGCTCGTTCATTATCACAGCACAGATTTCCAATAAAGTTGACTCCCCAAAACCAAGTATTCATTCATCATTAGAGATGTATTTTTCGGAATTTCAGCATCAAATTGATGAAGACGACGAAAGTTAATCTAGTGACAGGTTACGGGTTCTCATTCAAACATTCATCATTGTATCAGATTAAATATATGGTCTCTCAAATCTCACAGAGGGCACAAAATTGGCGACGTCTTTACGATATCGTTACGACGTTTTGTCGAAAAGACATTGACAAATCCGACGATGTCTTTATGATATCCCAAAGACATCTTAATGACATGGACAAAGGATGTCTTTACGATGTCTCGGAGGAGAGGACTAATGAACAAATAGTACTTTGTAAGTTGCTTCAAGATTTGAAAGTTCATTCATCAACTTTACGACCTACGAACGCCATTGCTTGCCTGGTGCGGAGATTTTGCGATGTCGTTAAAGTTTACGGGTGCGGTCTTGCGTGTGCGAGACTCGAAGCCCCTTCTCCGTAGCTAACTCCAGGAGTTTATTGATTCTCGAGCGGCAGCATCTCACATTCCCGCTTGCTCTGCTCCTCGACTCTCCTGTCCGCCTCTGTTTTCCGTCTCTCTTCCTGGTCGATTTTACAACATACACCTATATCTTTGACGTGTTGGTTCAACCACAATCACCCTTAGAAACAGAGTAGGTAATCAAGTTCCAGAGTTGTTGGGAACTGTAAATCGCTAAGTAGGTACGAGCTGGATCACCACACTCAGATAGACTAACACAGTACATTATACTATACACATACAGTAGGACCACTGCCCTCCAAATGAAAATACCGTCACAGCAGTTCGAATAAGTCACGTGGCACTTTTTCATATCTAAACTAAAGTGCATAAAAGCTCTTCTTTCTAGTTAGGCAATATTAGTAATAAATGTTATGAATTTTATTTTACATACGGAAAAATGGCAGGTGACTTATAAGAATTGCAGTTACGGCTATTTTCGTTTGGAGGGCAGACCAGTTAAGTCAAATAGACAAGGATGGGAAATGGTTTTTCCAATATTTTAATCATCCTCCTGTTGAGACACGTTATATTATCGATCAGGAATCGCGTCATCATAAAAAAAAGGTTGCGATTATATCGAAAATAGATTCTTGAAATCTCGAAATCTGAAGTCACATATTCTCTCTTCACCTATTGGTTGAATTTTTGCATTCAACGTTTGAACTTTAGAATCGATATCAGAGCTGACAACGAAGGAATTCATTAAGATTTTTAAAGGGATTCAAAGGATTTTTAATGATATACTAGCAAACCAACAATATTATTTTTTTTACTTCTTTTAATTTCAAGTCATTCAAAAACTGTTTGCGAGATTTTCAAGATATTTCGTTACGCCAATTTTTTTAGAGAGGAGTGTCAAGAAGTTTCTAAGAATTTTATAAGAGATTTTGACGGTTTTCAAGTTATTTTTATTAAATTCAAAAGATTTTTAGCATTGTTAAAATATTTCGTAGAATTTGAAGAGGATTTCAGGATATTTCGTGGAATTTTAAAGGAATATATGCAATTTAAAGATATTTTTCAGAATTCTAAGGGATTTTAAGGGATTCTAAATGTTGTGAACTTTGAGAAATTTTAAGAGCTTTCTAATAATTTTAATGAATTTTAACGGTTTTAAAGTTATTTTTACAAAATTCAAAAGATTTTTATCATTGTTAAAAGATTTCGTAGAATTTGAAGAGGATTTCAGGATATTTCGTGGAATTTTAAAGGAATTTATGCAATTTTAAGATATTTTTCAGAATTCTAAGGGATTTTAAGGGATTCTAAATGTTGTGCAACTTTGAGGAATTTTAAGAGGCTTCTAATAATTTTAATGCATTTTATAAAGGTTTCAAATGGGGTTTAAATTGTATCGTAGAATTTTAAGGAATTTCAAGAACTTTCTAGAAATTCTAAGAGATTTTCAGGAATTTTAACGGATTTCAAGAGATTTTTCTGATTTTTTAAAGATATTGTGGAATTTTTAACGGATTTATTGAATTTGATGATATCTTTAATGATTTTAAGGGATTTAAAGAGATTCTAAATATTGTGCAACTTTGAGGAATTTTAAGAGGTTTCTAATAATTTTAATGGATTTTATAAAGGATTCAAAGGGGGTTTAAATTTTATCACAGAATTTTAAGAAATTTCTAAAAATTCTAAGAGATTTTCAGAAATTTTAACGGATTTCAAGAGATTTTTCTGATTTTTTAAAGATATTGTGGAATTTTTAAGGGATTTTTTGATTTTTTATGATATCTTTAATGATTTTAAGGGATTTAAAGAGATTCTAAATATTGTGCAACTTTGAGGAATTTTAAGAGGCTTCTAATAATTTTAATGGATTTATTAAAGGATTCAAAGGGGGTTTAAATTTTATCGTAGAATTTTAAGGAATTTCAAGAACTTTCTAAAAATTCTAAGAGATTTTCAGGAATTTTGACGGATTTCAAGAGATTTTTATGATTTTTTAAATATATTGTGGAATTTTTAAGAGATTTATTGAATTTGATGAGATTTCTAAAGGGGGATGTGAAGTCATTTTAAGGAATTTTCAAAACTTCAAAAAATTCAAAAGAGTTTCAAAGTTTTCAAGTAATATGAAAACAAAAAATGTTTTCCAATTCCTAAAAATCTCCTGAAATCTCTCTCTGAGTTTACATCCTTAAAATTATACACTCATCACAAGCCTTCCAGTTTGTAGAAGCAGTTTTATGACAGTATTATGATATTTGATTAAAACCTAAAAGTTTTTAAAATTATGATGAACATAAATTATTCTATCATTCTAATTGAGATAAATTCACCTTGAGATTCCAGTTAAAAAGTGTTAAAAAGTGTCAAAAAGAAATAATAAGTTTGAGACTAGATCGGGAAAGCGCAGTGACCGGAAAGATTTTACCTGTGGAGGTCGAGGCATTATTCTTCATTAACCTTTACCCCACTTTCAATGACTCGTCGCGCCTTTTAGCGTTTCCGCAACGTGATCGTAGGGCCATCCATCTTGCGAAGATCCCCCAAACCACTTTCTTCCTCCTGTGGATTTGACGGTTTCTTCCAACCTAGCTTTACCGAACCCATCGTTTTCCCGCCGCTTGCCGCTTATAGTAAGGCGAGAGCGACGTGTATCTGAACGCAACCACCCGTATAATTGTTGGGGGTGAGTCGGGCGAAGGCTGTGAGAGTAAAGAGGCGGGTAGTTGGAGGTTGAAGGGCGACCTAGGGGCTGCCTGGAGGGTGGAAACGGCTGACGAAGTTGGAAACCTCCCTTCACTTACGTGTGCAGAAGAGCGCTGGTATCGAGCGCCAGTGCTGCCTTGAATTAACGCCATCATATTTCAGGAAAGGAGCGAGCTCGAGGGGTTTCCTTGCCATTTGTCTCGGTGCGCCGGCTCGCCTTGCTTTGCCTTGCCATACCTTGCCATGTACATGAGTAATACTGTGAGGACGATTCCTATAAATCTGACTAGCGTAAGAAAGAGAACAAGATGAAGAGAGAACAAGATAAAGAGAAACCAAGCATACGAATCACGATTATTATTACCTTTTCTTCACTTCTTTTACAAATAAATTTCAACCTCTCCTTCAATCTCCCTTGGAATTGTTTCCCATTATCCCAACCCCTTGAGAATCTTCACAAAATGCAGGAATTTTTTTCTCTCATTGTGCCATTTAGCTCCACAACTGATTCCTCCAAATCCACCTACATTTTCTAATTGAAACAATATTTCTGTTGCAGGTATGGTTCAAAAACAGGAGAGCAAAGTTCAGGAAACGCGAGCGCGTAATGGGCGCAGGATCAGCCGACTTCAGGCCCGGTATCGGCGCAGGTGCCCTCAACACATTCATAGGTCAGCCCTTCCCTGACGCGGAGTCCCTCTATAACTACAGTTCCTACAACAACTGGGCTTCAAAAGTCCCATCGCCCCTAAACACCAAAAGCTTTCCCTGGTCAGTGAACACCCTAAGTTCCGTAGTGCCAACTGCGTCGCATCATCATCACCACCCCCAAGTCAACCCCGTCAACTGCTTCAACTCGGCGACATCGTTAGCAGGAAGCCACGTGGGTGGTATGTCAGTCTCGGTGGGTCAGACAGCATCATCAATGATCCCAGGCATGGGTTCAAGTTTGGGAGTTGCAGGCTCGCCTGTTGCAGCATCCGGAGCAACCTGCCCTTACGGGCCACCCGCTGGTCCTCATCCTTACGGACCTCCGGTCTACAACCCACATCACCGAACGGCAGCTCCAACGGAGCCATACACTGTCACCTCCAGTAGTCTAGCAACACTTCGACGCAAGGCAAAGGAACACAGCAGTGGATACTGCACCAGTTTCATCACTGGTGTCAGCAATGTTACGAATACTGGAAGTATAAGTCCGGTGAGCTCCAGAGCATCATCCGGCGGCGGATTGAGTGCCTGTCAGTATGCTTTGACCTCTGGAGCCACCAACGCTCACTCCCCGGGACCAGAACACGCTAACTCAACAGCCAGAGCCCAAGTTTGAGGAGAAGTGGGGGCTGCAACAAGCCCCCATCATCGAGTGGTCGCGTCGACAACGGCAAATTCCTTGAGTAGTCAATTAGTCGGTGGTACCACTCAGAGTGAAGATTCTCTTCGGGAGCCGGAGTGACACAGGCCTCGGTCCGTCGCCTCACCAGCCCTGTCATCAACGCCATCTTCCATGGCGTCCCCACAACACTACCTCGTGTATGATGAGGAGGGCACTACGACGGACCACAAGATCGAGGAGGATCGAATGGACCTGGGAAATGATACAGGAACGGGATCAGGATCAGGATCAACAAACTTGGCAAGCGGAATCGGCGTTGGTCTTGGGATTGGAGTTGGCGGCTCTGGGACCTACACTGGGGGTGGCTTTGCTGGATACTGGCAACACTCCTCGACTACTGGCTATTTACCATTGTTCGACTGGGCATCGAACTCCATCGCTGCTGGTTCTCAATCGCTCTCCTTTCCCAAGGACGAGAATCGGGGCCAGTGAGAAAAATTCAACGGATGGTAGGAATGGATGGGTTAGTGAAACTTGTCCAGTAAGCTAGCGAGGTTGTATATTTGAGGTTCTGGTCTCTGGTAATGAAAGAACTAGTTGAAGACATGAAGATGCTCCAGGTGACAAAATGACAAAATCCACATAGAATTCTACGTGAAATTCATCGATTTTTGCGTAGGTATTTCTTAGGGTTTACGAGATATTTGCAATTATACACGGATGTGTTTTCAATTGTCTTTCACCCAATGCCTCAACTGTTCTTACTTTCACAGCAACAGACGAGGACGAAATGTTATCAAGTTTGAAAGAAAATTCGCAGCGAGTTTTTATCTATGACGATTCGACTCAATTATCCGAATTACACAATCCGATAGTTCGATCAGAGATCGGCTTTCCGAATATCGATTATGAATATTCGGCTGTATGTATAAATTTTTAATTGCAATATCTTTACGATGATGAAAGCGACTTTCATGCCAGGGAAGGTTTTGCAACCTCCTTACAATTCCATCATACCTAATCATCCAACTGTTGTTCATAGGTTTTTCAAGAGATATGTATTTATAATACGACTGCGACTGTGATGATTGGGTTGAAAGCTTGTTTGAAGCGCGCTAAAAGTCGAGATTCCGACGTTAATCTCGCAAGGACCCGTATGAATTTCCCATAATGCACTTAATCTTTTTCAGGGTATATACAATCGACTCTGACTTACCGCACACAGCAGTTTATGCCGTAGTTTACTATACTAGATTGCCCTGTTAAATTATCCTTATCGTGTCATCATTATTTCTGCCACATTTTGAGCTACCGCTTACGGATCGTTTTTTTAGTTACAAGTGCGGTAAGTCAGAGTCGACTGTAACATATCGCAATCGTAACGGCTTGTAAAGATCTTTCGCGGATCGCGTACGATATCCTGTAGATACTTGTATAGTAGACACTAATTATGCGATTCGATGAATGTATACCAAATTGTTACGTCTAAACGATGATAATAACGTTATTCAGCAAATACCAAAAACTTTAGACGGTACGTTTTAAGTGAAGAAAATACGCGTCGCGATCAAGTGACGGAGTAATTGTACAGCACATCAGCGCCGATTGCATTATATTGATTAGATGTAACTTATAAATATTATAATATCGATATCAAGGAATATGTTAGTTATATGCAATATTCGGTATCCCTACAAATAACGATTCGTTCAACCGGCGATGTTCGTCGAGCGATATTCCGTTCATCGACTTTTCTCCCGATATTATTTCCGGCGAGACTATGTAAAAAGTAATGTATGAAATTTCGAGTATGTGCGATCTTATGGAAAATAAAATCGATTATGACTGATATTCAATAACTTACTTGAAACACTTATCTTTTGTTTCATGAATCCCCGATCATGCCAGAACGTGATGATCCAATAGTTTGAATAGTCGTAAATAATAAGATAGATTTAAGAAACGACCGCTATTTTGTATGGATCCCGATGTCGTACAAACGTTTGTCGATTACATATCCCGAGTCTTGATTCGGTGAGTGAATTTTGGGAATTCCATCTCGTGTCGACTCGTTATGTGTACAGTGTACACGTTCCTAATCGACGCTTCGAGAGTGCCGAAAGGCATCGTTTATATAATCTAGTCACAATAAAAACCAATTCTATTCTAAAAGCCTAATCTTGCATTGTAAGTCTTACACCTTCTCATCATCGAGGACTCTCCTTTCAACTCCTAATATCAGGGTGGTGACTTCACCGGGAAGCCGGGAAATACCCGGCATTTTATTCACCAAGAAAAAAACGGGGAAATATTTTCAACATTGAAAAACTTGACTGGGAACTTGCAATCATCCTCCGAATCGCCACCCTGAATATATATTATTCTTATCTCGACTTACCGTCATGTCTTTCTCCGTCGGAACGATCGCTGCAGAATCCAGCTTCAGATTCTGAAACAATAAAAGTTTGATTAATTACACTAAAAAATTGAAGTTAAACTCAAATTAAGTAACTTAATTCCGACAGTAAAAAAATACCAACCTTCTTTTTTACGAAAATTGCACGATGTTCCTCGAACCTCATTCTCTTAATAATCCTGTTTTTGGCACTTCCACTTGTACACCATCACTTTCACTTTTCACTTTTACTTTGAAAATTTTTGTACAAATGAATTTTTAATCAGACCCGCACCTTTCCGATCGAGTTTCAAAACTTTACTGAAAGTTGTAGGAGCACAACGGGTCAAACTATGCCGTCTAATCAGATCAACAACAAACCCCAATAATAACAACTTCCCACAGGTACGAATTTCCAAGAACCATAAAATCCTGTGATACATAGTAAACAATTTCTAAATAGAAATCAGAGATAACTTAATTACCTAAATACTACGGCCTTCATATCTCAAAATATAAACAAACCAAAATTTATAAATGCAGTCTCTTGTAAGTAACTGAACATAAAATCTAAACACAAGGATAAATAGTAAACAAGTTCAAGGATCATTTAAGAAAGAAGCTAAATTAAATTTCGTGCGTTCTGTCGTATTTCTACACACAAAAAACGTTATAGTTAAATTAACCCTTAATGAGTGTAGTATTTTATCTGTATGCTGCAAAGAAAAAAGATGGTGTTACTTTTGGATGAGCTCATATGAAAAAATGTCTGTGGAAAGTGGGAGTTTAATATCACAAAATCAGAATCTGAATGGTTTTATAGACACACCTAAGTTACAATTTGGGAGTTTCAGGGCGATATCCTTCGGAATTCACATTTATTCCAGTTCCGTATAATGTATCGCGAGAACGAAGGGGAAGGACTATAAATTATGCACCCCACGTTTGGCACAAGTGGGGTGGCTTGAGTTTCGCAACCCTCGCAAGCTAAACTAAACTAAACGGATATTATAGTATCGTCGTACGTTAATGGTTAACGTATTATGAGATATCACCTTCCTTATGTTGCTTATTACACGAACCCCCATGAATACCATCTCGATCGTTTCGATAATGCCAATTAGAATACAAGCGACATTCAGAGAAAATACATATACAAAGGAAGTTGAAGTAGTAGCAATAGCATATTTAAATGTGTTTTACAAATCAAATAAGGTAATTAATAAGGCATACACTTGACTCTAAAAATGCATTACATTTCCAAAGTGCAAGGTCCGAACGGACACGAATTGTTTGAGACTTCTGTGTTGTTCTGTTTATTTGTTCTGAGGACAATTTCCGGAGAAAATGTGATTCTGGGACATTTTACACGTATATCGAACATTTTAAATCCAGAGAAGCCAGTAAAGTGATTTACCGTCAGGCAGTTGCGACCCGAACGTGATCTGAGACGAGAAAGAATAATCTGAGATTGTGAGGGGTTGAACGGGAAACGCCGAGAGGCAGGAAGTAGGAAAGTCAAGAGACTGGACGAAACAAAAAGGGAGAAAAAGGCAAGAAGAATTGTGAGAAAAGACTGAAGGAACGGCCACGAAAACTTTATTACATCATGATGGACACCTGTCCACACGAACAATTTATAGCACAACAAACAAATAGACAAGCCGTTAATCAAGTTTTAACGCCTGTACTTTAGAATCGAGATCAGAGCTGCCAATTTATTTGAAGGAATTTTAAAGGCATTTCCAAAGAATGGTTTTCAAAAATTATAATAATAGATGATTACCAGAACATTTTCCAGAATTATTTGTTACATTTGTCAGAAAATGGTCAACCACAAACTATTATAATACTTTTAAACTAAAATTGATAGTATGGAATATTTGACATTATTTTCTAGTAAGAGTAACCAGAACTCTCGTTATTTTAACCAGAATTTTTTTAAAGTTTTCGTTTGAAGTATAAATGTCTGAGGAAGATAAAATGGCAATTAACATCAACTCGAGCAACGCGGTAATAAAGATACCTCCTATCTTTGAAACCTTATCTTCAATTGTGTCAGTCTTCAGAACCGGTACCTAATCTTGGAGAAGTGGAGCAAGAAATAAGAGAAAATAGAGTAAGAAATAAGAATTATGTACCTGATACTTTTTGTTAAAACATAAACTGTGCAATTTTCTGTACAATTTAAGTTTAAAAAAAGAATTTATGTGTTGCATCATAAAATTCTTATATTTTTGACCCTAGAAAGCTTTTGTGATAGGCGTAACGTTATATGTATAATTGTATATACATATTGTATATGTATAAAGCCAATATTCATTGCTACATTTGAGCAGGCCGATTGTCTATGCAAATGGTAATCAACGAGAGTGCCAAGCTTGGTTGCGCTTTACTATATATGCACATGGGGATAAAGTTGCAGTACGTCCTCCTACTCACAAAGGCCGACGAATTAAGCCCCTTTGAGTGAATTAAGTACCAATCCTTCAGTGCCTATTGCATTAAAATAATTAGACTAATCAACTAGTCATCAAGTTTTATATCACTAGCACAAGGAGAAAAATGGATGTTTAAATCTAGATGATAAAAGTAAGAAAATAATATTGAGTAAACAACGTATAAGCAATAGATGAATATAAAATTTCTCCTTGCAGAAAATTACCGGTCGTTGTCCGAGATTTTCAGAATTTTCAGAGATTTCAAGTATTTCTGGTTCCAAATTTATATTTTCACTAGCAGAAATTTACCCGGCGTTGCCCAGGATTTTAATAGATTGCAAGTGACTTTAAGGAATTTTAAAGAGATTTTTAACGCCTTTAAAAGATAGTAAGTGATTTTAAGGGATTTCAAGCGAGTTTAAGGACTTTCAGGGGATTATAAAAGTATTTTAAGGAATTTAGAGAGACTTAGAAGGATTTCAAAACACACATTCAAAGGATGGTAAGAGATTTTTATTGAATTTCCAATTATTTCTATAGAAATACATTAACCAGAAATTCTTATAAACATAACTAGAAATTTTTTAGTCAAATGCATCTAGGAACTTTAGGCAGACTTTTTTTTTTAGTTTATGCAATGCAGAAGCCAAGAAGTCGCAAAAGAGCAGCAAAACACTAAAAATAACTGGAATCGAGAAATCATAAAGGCGCGGGTGAATGCATTAGCACTTTGGATCGTTGGTACGTGCTGTTATGGTTGCTTCCATAAACTTCCGTCCCGGTTTCCATGCATAGATGCATATAAGGATCACGAGGGTACTACATAATACATCGTCGCGATTTTCTCACCCTCTCTGCGCAATGCGCCTCCTCTGCATATATGACACCACCCTGCTAACGTGTTTCAAATAGTGTTCTTTGTGGTTTACCCAATCCATTCCGATTGAAAATAAACGCGAGAATAAGGAGCCATTTTATCACAGTTTTCGGTGCGATTTTTCTTTAGTGAAATTCAGGGCTTAAGTCAAAGAACTTGAACTTTAAAGTTCACTCGCGGATTCCTCCTCCATTCCACGTTGAAAACATATGTATGAGATGTGAGAAATCCCCGTATTTTTCCCCAGTATATATTTACTAGGGCCCAAGTCTAATCGCTGATAAAAGAATGTTACTTTTAAAAAAAATCTTTTTGAATTATTAAGAAGATTTATTGTGAGTTATTCAATTTCTAAATAATTGTTTTCTTTTTTAAAAGCAGCAGAGAGGAAACATTAAATTATGTTAGAATTAAAGTGGATTTTTTAAAATGGTTTTTAAATTACTGTCTTAAGAGTTTTCAAGAGTCTAGTTAGGACTTGATAGCCCTGATATAGCCTCAATCTAAGACTTTAAGAATACAGTTTCCCTAATAGCACCCGAAAAGCACCCTACTTGTAGTGGGGTCAATTGGGGCAATTTCTACCCGGGTTCGAGGGGGGATGGGAATGAAAAATATATGCTGAACTTTAGAACTTGATGGTGAAAAATTTTGGTAGCGAGTCTGCACTGGCACATGATTCAACGTTCTGTCAGAGAAGACTCAAAACAAGAAGCTGCACCTGCAAGGCACTTTGAAGTAAGGTAGGTAATCCCTACTCGCGCGACGATGCCTAAGCCTTCATGATTTAGAAGCTCCAGGAGTATTTTAAGACTCCCCTTCGCTCACCACCCCCAAAACGCCACGAGATATTCACACACTCGCCTTTTTTCGATGTCCACGCACGAGTGTGGCGTTATACCTTGAAAAAATTACCCATCCACAGGGATTACATTCATCTATTCTTCTGATCTAATAAAAGAAACAGAAGACACTTTCTCGAATGCAAGACGACATTTGATGACTACAGTAGAGAATGTTTAGATTTTTTTACTTCATTTTTTTTATAAACTCTTGTTTTTTACTATTTTTTAGTCACATCGCTTACAATTTCAAATGTTTGAGTTGCTATTCAAACAAGAGATTGTGTCGGGTTTTAAGATTTATTTAAGATTTAAGCATTTTATATATATATTGAGCAGACAACATTTTTTTATGTAAGAAACAATAGAAACACGCCCACAAAACTATTCACAATGTTAATTAAGCATTAATATTCGCAAACATTCTACTACAATTAAACTGTTTAACAATATCAATAAACCGACTATAACTTCATTAATAGTTCATGTAGATTTAGTTACATAATAAATAACTTTATGATACTTATCCTTCACATATTTCATTATTTAACTGAACATTGCACCACACTTATTACGTCAAACATTATTTATTTAACATAGTTATAATTCGATGAAGATTAGTTATACAAATAGGTTGTGCAAGTGACAAATGAAGGTAGTATAATATCTTTAATTAATATAATTAAGAATACTTTCAAGTAGCTACCTTTCATATAGAAAAATTAAATTAAATTCAAATTAAATTAAAGACATTTTTTCGTTGACCCTATATAATCAAATATAAAGTAAGGATTGCAGCCCTTTAAAAAATATCAATTATATGCCGACTATAATATAGAATTATCAATGTGTGGATTTTCGTGTACAAATGAATATTTTAAAGGTACATATCGACATTATCCTAGATTATATTACCGAATGTAATTAGTTTAGCAAAAAGGAAACAGCGAGAATCGTCCATTTCCTATGATTCTCTTTAGTTCGAAAGCATATACATATATGTCCTTCTTCCTAGCCCATCTTCCACCATCCGCCTTCTACGAGCGTTTCCTTCTCGCTCGTTGAATCTAATTACACGACAAAGACCCAACCACCCCGCCGTGCTTGGCTCGTTTGGTTGCCAGGCGACCCCGGTAGCCATCTTGGAGGGTTGCAGCCACTAATGGCCTAATGAATTTAATGGAGGCTCCGACATAGAGTAGCCCCGTGCCCAGGAAGGTTACGTTTCCCGTCGCGGACTAAGAGGTACCAGTGAGAGTAAGGGACGACGGTCCACCAAGAAGGACAGAACTTCTGTACGTGATGCTTCGAAAAGGGGTGGATGAAGAGGAGATCTCAACCGAAGGCGAAGGCTTCATCTACTTTCTCGGAGAAGCAAAAGAGGTGTTCGGAGATAAGGGTTCAGAAGAGAAAGGGTTGTATCGACTTTGAGGAGGGTTTTGTCAGCTTTCTGGGTTCAGATGGTGCTCACAATTTACTCCCTGGAGATAATAACCGGGGAACGATAAGGGGAGACTTTGTTCAGTAGGAAAATTTGGATTAGTTTATTTAGAAGTGAGGATTATGAGAATTTCCTCAAGGAAGGGAATTCCAAAATAAAACTATTGAGAGGAGAGGAAAGCAGATTGTATATAGGAAAACTAAGCTTTAGACCAATCAACACAGATGGTTTCTTTTAACTGAAAGTTTTAGTATCTCTTGTTTTATTTAGAGTATGCAGTAAATAAGTCACAATAAACATCTGAAAATCGTAATTCGTAATCTCAATATATCAATTCGAAGTTGGTTCTTAAAGAGTGTTGTATTGCTGAATTACAGATTTTACTAATCGAAGAAATAAAGGTTGAGCTACTTTTGGAAATTGGGTTAACTACTCTCAATATATCTTCCAGGTAGATTTTCGCAATTAAGTAAAGAGCAAGTGTCTTTCGCCAGTATGAAAGCGCCGAGGGGGTGAAAAGGAAATGTAACGAGGTATAAAAGCTCGCAGTTTATGCGCGGTAGCGACCATCGTATTCTTTTCTCCCTTCTTTTAAATAATTACTTCTTTGAAATAATTACTCTCGCCATCAAAGAAGGGTGCGGTTTGAAAGTTGCCTCCTTCGATTAACTGTATTCATTGATACATATTACGTTATACTATACATTTAATGCTTTAATTCTAAAACAGAATATCAAACAAATTTCTTTATTTATAGCTCAACTCCTCAGCTGGAAGATTAGGCAACACAAAAATAGAACCTGAGAAGAAAAATCATGAAGTTTTCTTCATAACTGAATAAAAAAAATACTTTCTTAAGAAAAAATTCTTTTTTCACATTGGTTGAATTCGGCAAAGGAGCTTCAAGAAAATAGTGGAATGTATGGAGTATAAAGTACAGGAGATAAATCTCGTCCGTAGAATGTGGACGCGTAGGTCCCTCGAGAGGGTCGTTTGGTCGATGATAACGAGCACGAGATTACTGTAAAGATAGGCTAGTATATACGTACAGCTATTTTCTCTCTCTTCTTATAAAGACCTGTTTTACGAATTGTATAATTTTACATCTTCCCGTTGTTTCGAATGGCTAATTTTTCTACTTGTTGCATGGTATTCGCTTTAGAGTATTCGATATTTGATTAAAAAAGAATTCTTTATGGATGGAAAGAATCATGATGGATTCTATATGAATCAACCATAATGATTAGGCATTCTTCTAAAAAATTATAGTTTTTACTAGGTCACATTACAAAAATACGTTGATTCGATAATTTATCATTTGATGTACAAATTTTCTAGGAATGATTGCAAATGCAAAAAATAAAGGAAAGTATGCTGCGGTAATCCAGAGCGCAGCACAGGCTTACAAGATGTTTATTGAGTTGGCTGGCGCACGCGCTAGTACTACTGGAATTCCATCCAAGTCTCTTCATCTCATCGAATTCTACCCTTATAAGGTCGAAAATCACATTCATTTTTATTGTAACATTTTTAGTCGAATACGCGACATTTTTTCAAGCTTTCTTTCATTAACTCTCAAAAACTTTTTGTATTTCAAATTGAGTCATAA
>JAUESI010000036.1:6762414-6779173 GCA_032275145.1 Synergus laeviventris
TAATATTATCAACTATCTTCTGAAACTTTAATTAAGTTTAGTCAACTAAATTTGATCAAAGTTTGTAAATAAGAAAACTATGTTGGTTTAAATTTTCATTGGAAAATGATTATTAATTGATTTAAATTTTATTTTGTACATTTGAATATAATTAATGATTTGGTTGATGTTTAATTAAAAAGTCTACAATATTTGCCCTTTAAATAATTAATTCAATGGAAAGAGTTTAATTATCCAAGTCTAAGTAATCTTTTCGAATTTTCGATAACTGAAGTATGTAACCAGATGTACTTAACTATCCCTGATGAAAGTTTCTGATAGGAGAAATGCTTTTGAATCTACTTCATTCCAGAATTTATATCCGAATGAATTTGTCTAGTGTGAGGTGAAAACTTCTTTTGGATTAGATCGGAATAGAAGTTTGTTTCGAATACAAACTCCGGAACGATTAGAATAATTTCCGATTGATTCGGAATGCATTTCAATCCAAAACTTTCGCCAGGCAATTATAAAAGTAAAAAGTTTTGAACTTTAAAAATCGCAAAAGGAACTTCTTTCTTATGTTTTAATTAATCGAATAAGCAGTCTGGTTAATATTTATTACTCACGCTTTCACAATAAAAATTGAATTTCGAAAATACAATTTGTTTTAAGTTATTCCGCACTGGCGTTTTAAAGCAAGAAAGAAGAAATCGAATACATCGTCGTTACTTAGACTTTATTATATAAAGGGCTAATTCTAGAATGTACACAAGATAAGTTATTAAAAATGTTCATTATTGCGTTATTATTTAATTACACAATGAATAATTTTTTTTCTAATAAAGGTAAACGATGATTAACCAGGGCAATTTTTTAAATAGTTATTCTTGCCTTATTCGCTGGTAAATAAATTACAAAAACCGTCGGTTGTCTGGAAACAAAATCAGGTGTAAAATGATTCCTCCAATAAGTTTCACAGTCAAAATCAATATCCTTCCTACAGATTCGCATCCATTCGCCAGCCTGCTCAATAAGATTTAAAGTACCCGACTATATCGAAAGATCATTAGAATTGGAGCGCCGATACAATTTTCTGTTTAAGTTAAAATCCCTATTTTATATTTACTTAGATTCTAATTAAGTGACTGGTGATCAAGACGCATTTTAATTTTTTTCCATAATTGGAGACTTCGAACACCGAAATACTGCTAGCACCATTGGCTCATCGCGTGCATTAATTTCTTGGTCATAAGTCCACGTTAATTTAAAACTGCTAATGTGTCAAGAACTTGAGTAAATATTGTAATACTCGTATTTTCACAAACATTTTAATAACACATAATTTATGTTCGTTTCTCATCACAGTACATACTTATGTTAGTTTAAAGTAGACTGTTCAAGCCCACAAATTCAAAGAAACATTTCGTCCACAATACATTCTAAAGCTAACTCGGTAATAAGCAAAAAACATTTGATTTGTGGCTAAAAGTTTTTACTTAAAAAGTTAACTAAGCGGTGTACCATATAATACACTGTAAAAATTAAATTGAGCTTGATATACGAGAAAATAGTGTATAAATGACGTAAATAGATGATTTTATAATGGGCGACTGATAATCTGTCGACTTCGTAGATTAAGACGCAAATATCATTAGTAGTACAATTGCGCATCAAACGAACTTCGGAGTTTAGTTTTTACAAAATGTACCGATCTCATTTCCATAATTGTTTAAATTATTTTTATTTTGACCAGCACAGTCTTTCGAAGCTAATTTGTGATCTTAAGTTTTAGAATACATCACAAAAGATCATGATTTCCAAAGTGAATATTCCGCGCAAAAGACTTGACCATTCGCCAAAGAATTTTTACGACTCATCGATAAAAATCTATCGCAAATAGAGAGATGACGTTCTCGGCAGATTTTGAACAAATTTAATTACACGTTATTTTATACAATCAAATACAGGTACACATGAATTTTCAAAACTGAAGTAACACTAGGCCGATACAAATACCAAGAATAACGAAAGTGCGTTTCGAATATTTCTTTAGGAATGAAAAATGTAGATATTTTCTTTACTTGGTGTATTCGTAAGGGCCTAATTAATATTCCTCTTTAGCTCATTCTACAAATGTTATACAACCATTTCTGCATTCTTTGTTTAGTGTAATTCGCTATTCAACGACGTATATGTACGAGTTACGATACGATTAAATTATTATTCACACACCGACGCACCGAGCCGTAGCTTCTAGCAAAGACGAAAAAACGGGTCGGGAATTTGAATAATCAAACAAGACAAAAGTGTGTTCAGTTTCAGAAGTATTTATGTAGGGCCCAGTCTTACAAAAAAAAAGTTGATCGCATCATTCTAAGGGACGGGCATGAATCTCTCAGTTTCGCTTTACAACTAACAATTGGTGTGCTGTTAGTTCAAAGTTGCAATCCTTTTCAGATTCCCATTTTACTGATATTAAAATATTAAAAACGAAACTATTAAAATCAAATACAAATCCTACTTTCATTCTCCTAGGTTTTAACTCCGGTTTTTTTTTATTTAAGAAAAAGTAAAGCGGACATGCTTTTTTTTTAACTTCGAGTCGCTTATAAATATATATATATATTTTGACATACATATATTTATATACGTTGAAAATGACCACCTATAAAATTGCTTCGAACATTTTGGCGCTATCTTGCAATTCGCAGGGTACCCAAGGCAGAGGAAACATTGAAAAATCGCAGTTTGCCTGAGAACTCTGCGACTTGATTCGCAGCGGGAACTTTAAGAACAGACGAGTCATAGCTAGGTTTAATTGGTGCTGATCTGTAAGTGGCATTTAGGCTGGGGTTGCTTGACGGTGATGGTTGTGTCTTGAAATCAGTGGATATTGACGCATCACATGGCATACTTGCGCGTCCATTCTCGTGCCAATTCGTTGTACTTCTCTCTGTCTGTTTTATATATCCTTGCTATCTCAGGTACCAGAGGGTCATCTGGATTTGGGTCGCACAGCAGAGAGCATATCGATAATAACACTGAAAAAGAAATTTACATTATTAAACGATTTCAAAATATCTTGAAAAACCCACAGGTCAAGTTTTATGACTTCGTCCTGCAAAATGTGGTTCCAATAGTCTGAAGGTTGTGTACGTCTATTCGGAATAAACACACATTCAGTTTTATATATGAAAATATTTAAAAAATACCATTTTTTAACTGATTATGTTACCTAGGTTAACGAATATGGAATCTCTATTAATTATGTAAATTTAATTTTTTGAATTTTAAACTTAAGGGCATGTGTTACCATATGAGCTAATTGAGAGAATCCGGTTTTTTTCTCACAATTTTTACCTTTTGAAAAAAATAATAGTGCACAGACGTCCATATTCACTTTTTTTACATCTGTGCATTATTATTTTGTTTAAAAAATAAAAATTGTGAGAAAAAAATCGGTTTATCTAAATTTACTCATATGGTATTTACCACATGCCCTTAAAGTTATATTATTACGTACCTAGAATTAAACTGAAATTAAAATTACAGAAATAACATAAAAACATGTTTCACAATACACACCTTTTGATATAGTAAGTGCGGGAGACCACTGCGATCTCAATATATCCAAACAAATACTTCCATTACTGTTAATATTAGGGTGATAGATTCTTGTAGTGAAAGCAACCTGCAAAAATCGAGCACTTTACTCTTGAGTTTCTTCATACTCTTGAATAAAAGACATTTGCATTTACCAGCTATTACAAAAAAGGAACTAGGTTTTTGTTTATTAATATGAAGATTTTTGGAAAAATCAGACGGTTCTAAGTGAAAGTCACGGAGATTTCGCCTAGAAGACTTATAAATTCTGGTAAATGAAATCATCCTTGTAATTGAGAATATAATACACACCTTGGGAGGCTTAAATGGATAATCTGTAGGAAAGTGAATTGTAAGGAAAAAAACTCCTCCTTGATAAGGACTGTCAGGCTGAAAAATAAATTCTCTATTGTAGTAGACGATAAATTCGACGAATTAAAAATATTCTTTTAATAGAAGCACAAATAAAATACATTTAAAGATGCCTTAGTGAAATTTGATGTATTTTGACATCTTACTACACTTAATTATATTTATAAAAAATAATCTAGTAATTTTCAAATGATCTATATCTTACAGACTTAGTTACAGACTTTGAATAACTGTATTAATTCTTTAAAAATTTTAAATAATATTCTTGATACAATTATATATTTTTTTCATTGATTTTTTAACAATTTGTACATTATAAATTAAATTACTCAAATAGTCAAATAAAATGAAATTGGAAAGATTTGAAATCCAGAAACTTGAGTCTAACAAGGACTTTTACTTGATTCTCTCCTAGACTAAAAAATGTAACTTCACATAAGCGACTCTTTTAAAAACTACAGTTATAAATACTTAGTATATATTTTATCTCCTAAGTATATTATTTATTATTATTTTTTGTGATTGTTGAGTTACATAACTCGTGACACGATATGATAACTAAATATTATTCTAGTTCTGGTTATGAAATTAGTGAGTTCTATTTATAGATTAGAAATTACTTACTGGTCCCATAATCGTTGCTTGCCAATGGAATACTGAAAATGAAAATTGTGCAAATTAGGTCTTCGAATTGATTAGAGAACCAAGACAATGAAAATGCCTTTCAACTGAAGTAAAATCTTGCAAGCTATTGAGTGTCAAAAGCTAAAGTGATTGTACTCATTATTAATAAATTAATTTTACAGATTTTTCTAAAAATACCAAATAAATTCATAAGGAAGTTTTATAATTAAATAATTTACAATTAGACGCGGAACATTTGTTCAATTGCGATAAATAAAAATAATTCAAGTTAATTAAAATTAATTTCATTAAAACGTGGCTTTAGATCAATTATAAAAAAAACAAGTTTGAAGGAAACTGAGATCCTTTAGAGTTAAAGCAAATGGCGTCCTGTTGAGTATAGTACACATGCATATTATGCATTACACATGTGAAACGTGTCATTAAGTTCTTGATTGGCTTTTTGTGACATTTTATTCTAAAGATAACATTTGTTTGATTAAGGAGTTTATGTTACAACCGAAAGAGAAAGCAATTGATAAGAAAGGACAATTATATTCAACTTTTTTTTTTAAAGCTTCACTAATGTAAAAGAGTAGTACATATTGCAAGTTTAGAATGACAGTGATAATTAATAAGCATAAAATAATATTCAAAGGTGAAACTTACAATCATCACCTACAGGGCCAGCTGAGCATTGTGCTGGTGGATCCCTTCCTAGGTCCTGAAGTTCCTGGATTCAAACAGAAATTGTTATTTATAATAATAAGGAAAACAATTTAAAAATAAAAATGATTCTATATAGAAGATACAATAAATTCCACACAACTTTACAAACAATAAATCTTCCATTCTTTCTGCGACAAACAAAGACGCTTTTATAAGGAAGTGGAATGTTAAATAACACTGAAATAAATCTTCCAATTGTTTAAAAACCGAGATTTCAACCTTATTCAGAAAACTATGCAATCATATACAAATTGTACGCTAGTTGTAAAAATGTTTAGTAAATAATTTCAGTAATTAAGATAATAAAAAAAAATCACTGTTGATCTTAAATCTTTCACCCACCAGGTCGTTTTTGCTGAACTTGACAAATATTTTCAAGGTTAATCAATAAGATCATAAAGATCATGAAGAATATAATAACATTCTTTCAGTAAAGTTAGTTCCAGCGGTGAATCAAACCAGTCAGACTACATTTGACTCAAGAATGAAAATTGTCCTTGGAGCGGACTCCTAAGTGCGAGTTTATTAAAGCGTGTGAAAAATACACTTTTATTACCTAACTTTTATTTTTGAGAATTATTGTAAAAATTAATCATTTTTAGAGCATTGAATTGAAACTGGATGAGTGAGTCGTATTATTGCAATGATAAAACAATACTGAAAATGACTCATAGAAGTCCACCAGCAACTGGCATCTACCCACATTATACACATGACATTGCACTGTATGTGAGGTAAGCTTGCAAGGACTGCTGGGTACCAGGAAAATGCAAAAGGAACTCGAGGAATTTTCAGATTCCACATCTTGGAAAAGAGGGTTTCTGTGTTTTCCAAGTTATCTATAGAACGATGGAGAGTATATATAGATATATTGTAACGCGCCGTTGTACGTTACTTCCGGCAATTTATTGGATACCACTTGGTTTTTCCAATTTTCACTGTCATTTCAAGAGTATGAAAGTGGTACAAATTATGCCAAAATAGCAAGCAACGTGATTTTGTCCAAGGAAGCGGATTCGAGATGGACGAAAAAGGAGAACGATTCCGAGACGGGGAAAGCAGAAAAGAAAGGATAAAAGCCAACATGATTTTCAATGCTACCTCACATTGCTTCACTGCAAAATCGTTAAGGGCGTTCAACCGAACTCCAAAATTCAATCACACAAACAAGCGAGCATTTTTTCAATTAATTAACACTTCCCTGAGTTCACGTACCTTATTAATTCGTTTTAAAGCCATTTGACGAACTGTGTGTTGATATTAACTGGCCAAAAACCAGACAACGAAACCCGCTAGACAGAGATCTTTGATTAGGGATTGCAAGATGGCTGTCTCTAAACGTCGCGTACGACGTGACTCAAGCGATCGCTTATATTTTAGCGACAGGAACGAACACGCTTCCGATTCTGACACACTGGACTGGACGATATAATTTGTTTCTGTGAAAACTGCAAATTTAACGAGATCAACTTATTGGTGACAATGATTTTTACATTCCTTTGTTGAAGCCTTGAGCTCGCCGTTTTATGCGAGACTCCACGGATTTCCTTTTATCGGCAATCAGCGGATTGGATTTTTATGACAGTTCACAACGGGGAATAAAGATAGCGCCTTCGCGCGCGGGAGCAGCGTTCGAAATTTGAAATCTCGCTGACGTGGAGAAACGTGACGTGTTTTGTTCGAAATTGTAACATTACATGTCTTCCTTCAGAATGAATGTAGAGATTATTAAATTTTTAATTTTAAGAGATTTCAATTGAAATTAAGGAGTTTACAATAGTATATATGTAGTATTTGTATTTTCGAATTTTCAATTCAAAATTGAGCTAAAGGAAAAGATACTTAATATTACAGAAATTAATGAATCTGTTAATATTCTAGATTAGATACATTTTTAAAAAATGTCTTTTAGCGGGAAGTTACAACGGACTAAATTTAAATTTTTAAAAAATCGAGAACCCGTAATATTTCGAAAATGGCGAAAACATTGTTTCAAGTCTGTCAATAAAATATGATAACTAGTATAACCTACTCATGTAAACATTTTTAACTGCCATATTTTTGCTAAATTCATAAATTTGTGTATTATTACAAAAAAAATGAAAAGAGGAGAATAATTAAAATGTGATTGTGGTGAGAAATGTGAGGATAGAATCTAAAATGCTAAAAAATTTGCAAGTTCACGAAATCTACACCAATATAAAAATTTAGAAATACTTGGGGTTATTGAACCTCTTTTAAGAAAAAATGGCAACCAGGAGACTTGATAAAAATTCAGAAAGTAATTTAATTTAAAATTATAATTTTATTTAATTTTTAAAAATTTGTAAACGATCGAATTACTACTGAAATATACATTATCGATGTCTATATAAAAACATGAAGCATAGTGAAACATGATTTACTTTTTAGAAAATTTGAACTTCAGCCAAAAAAACATGACGCATGGACACACTCGGTATCAATTTTATAATCAAAAGATTACTAGTACATTTTTGAATACATTTTTCTGTGATTCATTATTTTAAATGCACATAATTTATCCTCAATATTTCTATTTGTTATCCACAAAAATAACGAAATTTAATTTCACACGAAAAGATAAAAGCATCTGTTATTTTTGGAATCTTTAATTCTATCATTTCGAAAATTAAAAGTAATTTATTTAATTATATACATAAAATTAATAATTTGCTTAAAAAGAAGGCAAATTATAGAGCGGGAAATAAAGATTAAAATGTTCTATTCTAGACTTTCGCAGAATCTCATCATCATAATTGGTTCTCGTCCTCGCACTTACTTAATTCACTTTCTCTTTTATTACGATTTTATTAACAAGGCGCGTTAGGTTAACAGGTCGCTTTTTTCTTAATTAATTAAGCCAACTATGGACTTTCTACATTCAATTCTAATAAAGCGGAAGTGAAGCATTGTTTATATTTTTTTTTGTAAAAAAATATTTCAGAAATATTGGTAGAATTTTGATAAATAAATACTATATAGGGAGCGAATACAAATGCCATTGTAGAAAGTCACGTGCAAAATCGTCAAGAGACCCTTCAAAAAAACCAATCCCGAAAGATCACTGCAAAAGAAAAAGACAACCATTTGTTTTCAACCCTGAAGAAGAAACATGGGCCGAGCCATACATGCATTCTTTGCATAAACATTTTTCGGATGTGTCTGTAACATGTGATTCAAAAATCGAACTTCCTTGGAAGGACATCGCCCTACAAACAAAGGGAATGAAAATAAGAGGAGAAGTTGTTTTGAGAAGACAATCTACAAATTCAGACGCTGCTGAAGAAGTAATTGAAGAGTTGGAAAAAAAAGAGTCAAGTGGTGCTATGGCTTTACCATGGAAAGATTTGATAGTTTCGAATGTTGTGCAGTACCAAAAAAGCAGTCTTGGTATGACCTTTCGTGAAAACCAACGAAATCTCGTAAAATCTCTTTAATAATTTCTCAAATCCTCTAAATTACTGTTAAATTGAAGTCATGTAATTTTGTATCCTTATTGTAATTATATAATTGCAACTGATATAATTGGTGTATGTCGTTGCAGGGATCGGCCAATGTGATTCTAGCCTTGAAATTCCATGGGACGTCTTGGCTTTAGATGCTCCTGTGAAGATAAATCCTATTCCTGAAGAAGAATCCTGCATTCCCGAGGATGTTGAAATTCCTTGGAATGATTTATTGATCCCACGGAATTTAGTTATTGAGACTCAAAAAAAAATTAAACATCCTTCCAATAAATATCCCCCTCGTTCAAAGTCGAGCACTCGTCGTGGCTGCCCACCTTGCACAAGAGCAAAGAAGTAATTAGGGAAGCTCCGAGACAAAAATAGACCCCAGCTAATATTTTCGGATTTCTGAAACCAATCTCTTTTATAAAACTTTGGTAAAAAGATTGATATTTTTTGTTACTTATTATGTGAAAGTGTGGATAAGTTTTAAAGTTTTATTGTCTTTTAAATAAAATAATTAAAATATTAACAAAAATAGTGTAACCGACAATGGGTAAAGCGAAAAGTGTGGAACTGACTTACCGCGACCAACCGCTAGATGGCTAATTTACCCGCGGATGTCGACGATGTCGTCACGCACGCGATCGGCGATACGTGCAATCGGAGACCAGTCGTTAGTCGACAGTCGTGAAAGATAGTGAATATTTGAAGTGAGTTATGGGGCGCTTGATTGTCGCAATCTTCCTCTACTCATTTTTGAAACATTTCTAACCTTAGTGGGCTTAAGGGACTTTGATTTTCGGACCATTCCAAGATCAACGAATATCATTAAGTGCTACTTCGGACGGATTAACTCGTTAACAATGAGTGCAAACTAACGTGTGTGTGAGTGAGTGTACAGTGGACTGACAGAATGAATTGACAACTAAAGTTTGACAACCTGCTTGTGCTCGTAGAGATAATTTGATGCATCGTATGATTGTTAAAAAGTGTGGAATAATATTTCACGTGATTTAAAACAAAGGGATGACAGATTTGGGCGCAATTGTTCCAAAAATCTGCCTCGTGACAGCTTGACGACCTCGCGATGAGACAAGATGGCGCCACCGGTGTTTTGACATATCACACGAACATCAGCTGGATTTCACAGCCGTTGTGGATTTTCTTTGACATATTATGAGCAGAGAATTTTACGTGCCCTGCACGCCTTACGCATATCCGGTGAGTACTACCCTCTTATTGATTTTTGTTAATTTTAATGAACAGGTTGTCTCTGCGTGACTTGGTGTTCTCTTTCCCTGTCTTTACTCTTTATATAGTCTAGTTTGCAGACCTTTCAAGGTTACGTTTCTCCTATAATGTACAATTGTACAATCTAATTATTCGAATTCTTTTATTTTGGTGTCAATGTTTGGTAGACGAACTTATTAATGAATATACAATTTTAATTATCAAATTCAATAGCTGAGTTTCCTAAGAAGTAGTTTTTATTAGCATTCGTTGAGGTTTTTTCCCCTAAAATCAATCAAAAACATTATGTATTTAATAGTCCAATAACTAGAAGTAAAAACTGTCATGCTTCTATCACTAATAGTAAACATGCTTCCCAAATTTCTTGTAATTCAAAATATTTCATAATTTGAATTTTAAAGCCTTAAAAACTAGCAATTTTAAATTCAAAAGGTATGTATAAAGTATTCCTAATTGAAAATTTGATTTACAACTTTAAATTCAACTATTCACTTTCAGTTTAATGAAATTATAATACAAATATGTTAATTTTTATTCTTTTTGAAGAGGGCATCATACATATTGATTAGGAAGTTGGCAGTAATAAGAGATATGTAAGAGTAATCGTTAATAAATCGGTACTGGAGTAATCAGTCAAACGTGACGTTAGACACGTTCGACAATTTCAGTTCATTGCTGGAGGAAAGTTCACCGTTATTTAAAGTTAACTGACAGGGTTTCTGTATAGCAAACGCTTTATTATTGTAAAGGTATAAATAGTGGTGATTTGCTGCAATTTCTTCGACAGATTTATTTCGCTTCTGGTTAAAGTTTAAAACGAGATTCAATGAAGACAAGAGAGTAATCGAATTTCAAAGAGTCATAAACATGTTTCCTCGTATCTATTTTACTGATTCAGCATTGTATTATGTAATCAATTCGTTTTAGTTTGCAAAAACCGAGAATTTTATTCAGAAACCGAAATTTTTTCTCGCAACAGTTCTTTTCTCAACAGATAATTTTTTTTTTGATGGAGAGAGCTAATTTCATATGAACATCGCCCTTTGCAGAAACAATGAAAATCAATAGGGAATTTTTTTAAATTGACAGCAATTGGACAATTTTTTAACTTTCTGGGTAAAATTGAGGGGTAATAAAAACATGTGGAAAATTAATCTTGCAGCTGATTAAATCACATCCAACTTTTCACAGTAGCGATGAAAAGGTTGCGTTAATAATCGTGTCCGATGAGTAATCGAGACTCCATCACAGATTCGGAAAAAACATTTCCTCAGACCTCATCCGTACGAACTGTCATCTCCGGTAACATTGGGATGGTAGATAAAACGGAAAAAAAGAATAATAATTCCAACTTTCAAAAGGTAATCTTTTCAGCAATAAATTTAAAAAGTCATCTATTCTTCCGCGAACTTGGACAACAATCTTAATTACAATATTTTACTTTTAACCTATAAAATTCAGATATCCAAATTAATATTTATCTGGATACAACCAATTAACTCACTAATCAAATATAAGGCTGCTAATTTAATTAGTAAAATTCTGACTAATTCAGATTGAGAGAGTAAATTTAAATGTTTAGAAAATTTACGAGTTCTGGAAATTCAGTATTTAAATGATTATTAGGGTTTCTCTCCGTGTACATTGTACAAGCTTTATCTCCTCACCTTTTTTTTGATGCTGTTGATCCCCGTGTAAAATATCGGTGGTCCAGAAAGGGAGGGAAAAGGAGAAAATCTGAGTTGTTTCATTTCTGATTCAATGAAATCATTCTTCAATTATCATAACAAACAGATCAAAGCCAAACTTCCCAATGTTGGACGACATCTAAAATCTTTGGTGCAATGGAGAAACTCGAAGAAGATGATGTCCGAGGAAGCGACTGTTTTCACAGTGACAGATGCTTCTTCAATTATTCCTAACATCACGGACGAAATTTTGGAACGCGTATTGCCTGGTATTTTAAATAATTAATTTCTAAATCAACATACTGAAGTAGAAGATACTAAATTAGAAAATACTAAACTAAGCCTCAAGTTTATGTCCTGTGAATTAAATCGAGTGAAGAAAGAAGTTGAATCTCTTACAATTTAATTATAAATATTAAGATTATAGATTAGACTCTTGATTAGAGGCAAGATTTAGCGCAAGGTAATGTCCGGTGTTCGTGCGGTTTGACTTACCGTTACGATTTATTTTAATTCTTTGATGAAAGTGGCACGATACGCCAGTCCGAAATACCTTGTCGGCAGCAAAATTCTTTCGACTTGGCTAGACATAGAGATCAGGGCGAAGCAATCTGTTTTCAAGAATTTCATGAAATGTATATTTTTTTAGAATCTTCTGCTAGGGTGGAGAAGGTCGATGAAATTGAAAATGAAAATGAGAATGAAAATGAAAACGAGCTCCATTCGCAGACGACGGATAATCTGTTAACAAAATCACGTAGTCTCGGATTTCGTGAATGTCCTTCAGTTTCCTCTTCCCTCGACGTCGAATCCACTTTCCCATCCACTTCATCTTCCAACCATCCTTCCAACCTTCGTCTGGCGACAAGTACCTATTCTTTATGATACATATATTGCTTACCAGAGTATTTAACAGTGACAAATATCTTACTAAAATCTGACAGGTCCTAAAATGTTGTGCAATATAAACACATTGTGTCGGGAATCTTATATCTTTTCAAGGGATTTTACACGATTTGAAAATTTATAATAATTGAAAAGAAAACGATTTTCAAATTCTATAATTATGGAATTTTGAAATTTCAAGGTGAGGCCATAATTCGAAAGATCATGTCGGAAGTGAGTGCCATACATGTTTCATCATCAAACCCATCTGCATCTACGGATCCATCAAACGTTCTTATGAACGGTATTCCAAGCGTGAACCTAGAAAATATCGTGAACGATCCTGTCAATTTACTCCTCGCAATTAATTCTCAAATAGGGTAAATTTTACATATATTAATTAAAATTCTTTACGAAATTAATTAATCGAAACTTTTAATTATCGCTTATTAATTCAACTTTTAAATATTATTAATTCAGAGATTTCGAGAATTCGAAAGTTTATTTTGTAAAATTGATTTCAGTCTCGGGTAAATATTGTACTAGGACCCAAGTCGGGTTTCAACTAGTTTGCCCTTGAGTTTGCGTCACTATATGAACTAGAATAAAGCATCCGAATACAGGAAACAAATTTACTAAATAATTGGCTGAATTTATTTCTGAATTACATATTATGATCTTAACGTGAATTGCATCTTATTATACGAATCGTAGATCACTGGCAGGAAGAGACCCTGATAATACTCAGAGTGCCCATGCCTCTTTGTTTCTCACGAGTGGATCTCAAACCGATTCTTACGCCGGAAGTTCTACATCTGGCAATATATCGAATACCACTGGGTAAGCTCACGCGTTAATCCTTTAGAAACCTCTTAAGTGAAGATTTCAAGAGTCTTATTTGGTCTTCGAAAATTTTCATTAAGAGTCCCTACTTTAAATGAAACCTAATAACGATTTTACACTTTTACATAACTAAAAATCAGATCGAACACATTTTTGTCGAAAATTTATTGGTTTTTTTGAAATTGAGCGAATTGTGCGAATTTACAATGAATTTTCAGGAATTGTAAAGTGTTTAAAGAGATTTTACAAAGGATTTTACGAAATTTAATAGGAATTAAAGAAGAGATTTTAAATAATTCTAATAAGGACTTTATGAAATTTCAAAGGATATTATGGTGTTGGATTTTACAATATTTTGAAGGGATATTACGACATTTCACTGGGTTTGTATGATTTTATGGGATTTTGAGTAATTTAAAAACGTTTTACGATTAGACAAGGAATTTAATGTTTATACTTCAAAAATTTTTAATTCTGAATTATTTTGGATACTTTTGAAATCCTTTGATTTGTCAAAATCCTCTGAATTTTTTTAGCAAATGGAGTCCAAAACGAGAAATTAATCGCGCGCAAATTTCGCAATTTCGATATTTCCATTGGTGCTGGCTTTCCGAAATGCTTATTGTTCATTAATTTATGCTGAATTCAAATGATAAAGTATAATGTAACGCGCTTGGCGCGCTCTCTGATCTACTTGAATTCATAATTCAAGTTGAAAGCCTAAGGGGCATGTGTTACCATAAAAGTATATGTAGTTTCGCCAACTTCTCTTATTCAATAATAAACATTTTTCACTAAAACTAGGCCATTTACTTCCGTCCGTACAAAACATAGGTAACTGGTTCTAGTTTTAGTAAAAAATATTGATTTTGCCAGTGTAAACTTAAACGACATTTGCTCTTATGGAAATTACCATATGCCCTTAAAATATCTGTGAAATTTTAAGTTTAAAGTGGATTTCAAATTAAACAGTTTTAAATACATATTTGAGTGAATTAGAAAGTGTTCTAAGTCAATAATTGGATAATATGTTACACATACACATACGATTAAAAGATACATCTTTTCTTACAAAATCGAATGTTTTTTTCGTTGGATATCTTTGGGTAAGTAGTATGTTGTATCTACGTTCCCAATCTCTTTTTACCGTTGATTATTGCTACTGTCACTTGACACATACTCGCCAATTCTGTCATACGCAATCCGCTATTGCAGACTAGAAGTCAATCAACTGACACTATAATGCAACCATACAGCAAAACGAGTGAGTCACGATCGAATAGGGGGAGAACGCTACTATAATTTCATACATGAAACAGTCACTATCTTCGTTTATTTCTAGAAGCGAGGCAGTAATGCACCCCAACTAAAACAGAAACTCTAACACTCCACTCAATGCTTCCGCTAGGAAGGATTTATGAGGTGTTGAGCTAAACCTCTCAACAAACCATAGACTCATTATCTTTTCTAGTTTTTTTTTTGTATTACAAGCCAACATTTTTTCTATGATTGAGGAGACTATACCTAACTTCAGCTACCGAAAATGGTACTCTATTAAAAAAATGAGTGATATGTCAGTTAAATTGTAAAAGGAAACGATTCTAGTTGACATTCGGTAACGAGGGAAAGTTCTCTTATTTAGTGGAGTAAGGAGAAGCGCAGATTTGAGGGCGATAAAATCGAGTTCGTAGTTGTATTCGCGAAACTGTTTCCTGTGGGATAATCTTGTGTCGTTAAGCTAAAGCTGCAAGCGAATGTAAACCACTAACCGCACTATATGTACTTGCAGTCACGCGGTGATACCGTTACAGATTTTTAGTGCGGTCAATGCGCGAACAGACCCACCGAAAGGTACCTCATCGAGCCACATAACTGCCGTTTCTATCTACTTCTTACGTGCTTAGTCATAATTCAATATTATGCCCCTCTTCCTCAGCGGTAGCGTAAATCCTTGGAGAGATAAATTGATCTGGAGCACGAGACTATCGGCAAAATGTTAAGAAAATTGCGCTAAATATGCCGACTACAGGTATTTTACTCAGGGTGTGGTTAACGGAAATCCTATATCGGAATCAGGGATATACTTATGTTCGTTTTGCGTTTGGCTCACTCTTCCCATATCATCATTTAAATTCTCCTGTAATCCGTTTCCTAATACATGGCTCATTGGAACCAATAAAAATCATTAAAACCCGGTTCTGTACTGTGAAACCGAAATAAGGAATTTTATCTGGAACAATAAAGTTAGAGTCGTCTTCTCTCTTTCTGTGTGAGATTTACACAGTCTTCGACAGTGGGTCGTTATGTCGTAAAATCTTTTCTCCACGCGCAATTACGATTCTGCCTTGTACATAATTCTTGTTCGACCGTAAGCGAGAAAACAAATTCTGGGAATCCTTTCTATAATGTACCTGAGCAGTTGATACGGCAACATCAAATTGTATTCCGATTCGGTAAAATATGTAGGTTAACGATTCGATAAAATTTCGTACGAAAATCGATTGCTTTGTGTAAACGTCGCGGCTTTAGACAAATCGTGCAAAAACACGAAACATGCTAGGAATAAACCTCAATTCATCAAAACCCATCCTTTATATCGACTACTCTCAGATGTTTACTCTCTATTTTACTATATATTCTGTAAAAAACTTCACGATCTATATAGCTGCTATTTAGTTCCATTTTGATTAAAAACAAATTTATCGCCCTCTTCAATTCAACTTTCTTCAATAAAAACTTGTGAACTCTTTTCTAAAAAAAAGGTGGCGCATAATTTCATCCGTTTATTTGAATCAAAGTTACTGAAAGATTGTCGACATGCCACAGTCGTACCTACAGGGCGGCCAGCACCGCACCCTTAAAACAAACCCCGAAATCCATATTCCGTGCCAAGGCACCACAACCGCCCCTGTGAAATACGACCTAAACCATTTGTCGGTCTAACGAAGCTCTACTGATATTTCAGGTTTATCTTTGATTAATGCAAAGACGAATTATATGTTAATTATAGCAATATATGCGCACTGCAGCACGCGGCAAAAATTACATCAATTATTCAAATCCTTTAAAAAGAAACTGTTATTTAGTGCACTTTTATTTAAGTGCTTCCCCTAAATTTATTAGGGAAAAGAGTTTCGTATATTTGTTTAAAAATGCTTTATTGATTCATAAAGTATAATATACAGATTGTGAGTATCGAACTCAATAACTTATAAGACGAATTCGGATATAAAGGCGCGAAGATCAACCGAATTTTCAACATGTGAAAAGAGAATACAATAAAGTTGAACGTTGCGAAGTATGATAAAAAAA